>VUJU01002511.1:8775-36215 GCA_009835225.1 Aphis craccivora
AATATACGTGGAAAAATAAACCTCTCCGCCCGTGAGTTTCCACAATTTTAATCATCAGTATATACATAGTATTATAGGACCGTATGTACTTTTAGACTCCATCGAGAACAACCCAAAAATTAGAACAGCGAACACAAAAGGTATGCGAAGCGTATAGTATTATATTAATAATAATATATACAATACAGGTGTATAATAATACGGAAATTACGTGCATGTGTGCGTGCACACGAGACGCGCGGTCCGAAACGCTACTGCTTCTACTGTATAGGTATACGCCTCGGGGTGAGTTATTGTTCTGTTGATTTATTATCGAAAAACCTGTCGGGAGACTTTTCGTATAATATGCGAAAACTGAAACCACCGCGGTGTTCGAGACGTGAAAAGGGGAGATTTACGATAAAAAAAAAAAAAAAACCAAAATAAAATAATACAAACAAACTATCCCGAGTTTGAGGTAAGAGAGAAAGAAAATGAGGTGTTGAATCACGGTCTGGACCTTTCGAACCGCTTTCTGACGGAACGCAAAAAGAAAACGAAGGGGGTAAAATTTACGAGAATAATACAGCAGCCTTATACCTCATCTCGCGTCGAGTGCGTCGGGCATGACAAACTCGAACGATAAGACGGCAGCGGCGCATAGTCTGTGTTTTATGAATGCGCCCTTATCACCGCACTTGCTACATTCCACTTTGAACCTAATATCCCGTTTTCCACACGGTCAACCCTCTGCGGCACATATCCATACTCTGACATAATAATATACTCGATACTTTATTTTATGGTGGCACGAAAGCATAAGTATGGTGTGTCTATGAAGTTAAGCAAATACCCTCATCAATTTTCCCAGTTTAAGTTAATAGCAGGGAGGACAACATGAACACTACTACTACTAATAATAAAAACAATGCTTAGATAGTACTTACGAATTACGATTATTTACGATGAAGTTTAAAAATACATATCGATAACTGACATAATATGTGAAGACATTGCAACATTATGTCACAAAACTCTAATTAACTGTTTGATGTTCATAATTTATCTTTATCTATTGTAGTATGAATTAAAACTGGATATTATACTTTTTATATGAAAAATAAAAAATAATCATTATTTCTAATAGTTGTCTTCTTTAAAAGTATTTTTTAAATTTTAAATTCAACTTTGTTCTTTATAATATTATTACCTAGGTTTTAAATGAAATAATTAATGACATTTATTTTCCATAGTGTAAATTACAAATTAATTTATTTTATGTTCTTAATATACTTTATTATATATTATTTTTTAAATTGATTTAGATATGTTTAACGTACGAGTAAAAAATATACCTATATTTCGTTTTTTTTATAATAATTGGTCAGTCGTTTGCCATCTCCGTGGATAAGTCAGTGTATATTTATTGACAAATGTTTAGTTTTCGATCATTTGGATTACAATAATTACTCTGATAACTCGATAGGAAAAGTGTAATCTACTAGTAGAATGTTTTTTTTTTATCAGTGTTATTTTTTGGTTCATTTTGTAGAACTATTCATAATAATGAATATTAATTAATATTGTTTTGTTTGTCTATCAATACATTAGTAGTTGTCAATATAATAATAAAACTATATTTTTATTTGAAGCACAAATAATCTATTAATAAATTATTTTTCAGATAGCTTGAGTTCGAAATTATTGAATATTTTTTACCAGCCATATTTTAGAATTCCTTTAAAAAAAATAATATTCATAATGAAAGTAACATATTATTATAATATGTAGCCAAAACGCACCCACGACAAACATGTAGTGAAATAGCCTATCCAAATCGCCGTGCTTAACAAAAAGAAGAAAAAATCATGTCATGTACTCATGTGAAAAAACAGTTAGAAGTCAATGTTATAAAATTAAGTGTTTACATAAAAAATGAAGAATGTGGATTTACACAATACAAATATATTTATCAATAGTTTTCATTTTTTTAGACTGAAAATCTTTTTAAAACAAATAAAACAATAAAATAATCGTGTCTATTAAATCGTAAAAACTACATTTTAGGCATATAAAATAACCGATATTTCCGAATGTTATCGTTTATATGCGTTGAAAGGGTATTATTAAAGGTATTTTGCTTTCGGATATTTTTTTTTTGCGACTGATTTAACGCGTCGTGGATATAGCGACGGTGATTCGGGTTAGGCACGATGAACAGAAATCTGTATGCCATAAAAAAACCTCGAATAAAAACGATAACATTGAAAACTAATAAACCGTAAACATTCCGAACAAAATTACGAAGTATCAGAATGTAGCTATGTATGTAGCTTGGTGTAGACCAAAATGATTGCTGGAAGGTGTGATAAAGTGTGACGGTTTGAGACAGTGAAGTGGCACTGCTACTGCAGCAAGGGACCGAGTTTTGTACGAGATGACGAGTGGTAAACATGACGTGACAAGACAATTTGCAGCGAAGAAATTGATATACAAACCTCTGTTTTTTCGGCTCACCACAAACTACGTCTATATTATATATTGTGATCAAAACGACTAGTTTTCATTACAACGTTACACTATATATTAAATAAAATTTTGTGCGCGCGTGTACAGTATTGTGTTCCTTGGCTGTACAGTACATATAGGCTAACTATTAAATTTAATTATTTAGTACAACTAGTACAAGTGTGCTACGTGAGTGATACATCTCATTCACTGTTATTGAATTCAAACATAAAGATAAAGATACTAAATTTGTTATGCACAGTTGAGCGTGCATCATAATATTTGTATAACAGTAATAGTTTAATATAATACATTAATATAGTTATATTTAATATTTTAAATAATTCGTTTTTATGTTTTTCAATTTTTCCTGGGCACTATATTATATAAAATATAATAAAAAGGCCAATTATTTTAAAACTAAACCTATTTATATTAATATATAAAAAAATAGGTTTAACCTTTTTTTTTTTTTTTTTGGAAAATAGAAGTTTTGTGCAAATCTAATAGTTACTTTTAAATCGAGTTGAAACTCCTGTAAATAAGCCTCTGTTTTGACCGCGTCCCAACTAATTCGAAAACAATTAATTACAGTCTTTGTAGTTGTGTCCTGACTTAGCTAAATAATTGTAAACATTATGATTCGTGCACTACCGTACACATTGACATTGCATACGCATGATACGAACTTATACTACCTCTATAGACTCAAAATATTATTCAGCATGATAATTTAAATTCGTGTTTACTTAACAACTCGTATACTTGAACCGTTATTGAAAACAGAGTACCTACCACCTATATATAAACAACATGTTTGTGTTGTTCAAAATATTTAGTCTGATATTTCTGTAAATATTATTCAAACGTTGTTATAATTACATTAATACCGAAGTTAAACACATTATAAATACAAAATTGTTTTTAATCAATTTTCGACGGTTAAATAAAATCTGTAACTATGATAAAAATGTTTTCTTTATTTTATATGATGCACGTCTACGTATAATTTTAACAATAAAAATATATTTTCTTTTGTTTTCCTGAAACAAAAAAAAAATTCTGCACGAATCCAATTTAGATATAAGATATCTAATTTCAAATATAAAGCTGCAAAAATATAAAATTTAATTTGATAAGAAACTATATTTATATTCAATACAGTTTTATTTTGAAATATTTAACTTTGAAATAGAATTATAACTCAGTTAGATATTGCAGGAAATAAAAATCAACATTATATTATACTATTTTATATTATTGATTTCAATGAGCCAAATCCAACATAAGAATAATCTGTATGAATAAAATAGTAAAAATAAAAATGAATTCAAATGATCATTTATATTTTAATCTTTACTTTGTCAAATGTATGTTTGTTAAACTGAGCGACAGATCATAATATAAAATCAAACGAAGAAACATAATATATGTAATACCCATACCTACCCAATACACTATTAACATATTATATACTTGGTTTGAATAATTGAATAATATTTCAATATTTTACTTATAAATTTATTCAGGAATACAAATATGTGTATCAAAAAGACTATACTACATTTTCTAAATGGAAATCATAATGAAAATAAACAAGTATCTAATAACTTATTTAATTAAAATGTATATAATTAATTTTGAAATATTAAAGACGTCATGTGACCTAAGGTTTTTATAACGTTATTTATCAAATGTGGTTTGAACTAAAAAAGAAAAAATAGAAACAGTCGTTAATTCGGTATTATGCACATTTTTTAAATATAACGTTAACTTGAGTATACAAGTAATAATTAACTAACGATAATTGTAAAAATTACGATGTTCCCAAAATTATAATTATTACGTTATCTGTAAAATATTTTCAATTTCTATAGTCTAGTTAATATTCAACATTATTATGAACTATCTTCTCAATGTACACTTTACATACCATCCTATGTACTTAGATATAATTATCATAACTCTCTCTCTCTCGAGTAGTAGCGAACCTTTATCATCACGACAATATTATACACAATTAACACTGAAAATTTTTTATAAAATAGTTCGTTAAACACTCATTATTTCTAAAAATATTAACGTTTTTGAAAATATTGTTTTTATATTATTTTTGGACGTTGAAAACATCATGTTTATTAATTTTAACTTTTATAAATGACAAAATGCATTTCAAATTCTCTATTCAATCGTAGAATATTTTTTAAAAGATTTCGATACACATTACACACAAATCGAATTTTGGAGTATACGAGTCTTTTATAAGCATTTAAAGCTTAAATGATCGATGTGGAGTGCTACAGAAGGATTCTACAAAATGTTAGCCTACAACTCTACTCATATAAATATAAAGTATTTACAAGGTATACCTAACTAATAAAAAATTAATTTAGAATAAATCAAAAAAAGTTTGATTTATATTGATATACATATTCAAAAAAATACTATCCTTAATCTTTAGCAATATAAAATTAAAAATCTATAATCTTATAGTCTTCATAAAATACAAATTACATTTAGTTTAAAGAAATATTTTCAAAATCGTTTAAAAAATAGCTTCTTGTGTAAAGTGAACTACTCTGCATATTATTATTGGTCTTAAAATTAAGAACGGACTTATAAATGCATTAAAAAACGAATATGTATTAATGAATCAAAAACCCTTAAGCACAATATGGTTTTATTCAAAATGTACCTATTCATTTATATTCTATCTTTTTTAGGTTATTTTATCTACAAATCAGTGAAACTTAAAAATAATTATTATATTTAGCAAACTAGTTAAAACTGTTATCGAAATCGCAATTTTATAAACTATAAAATTGATGTAGTCTAGTTATTGATAAGGTATCACTGTAATAATAGATGATGTTGGTTATTTTCTACAAAATTTGACGTGTACATTTCTTAAAACATTCGGACATCTCTATAAAATATGCATTCTCTGCGAAAAAAACCGTCTGTATTTCTAAGTCCTTTCGAACTTTAACACTCTCGGTGAAAAATATGAAAATGTATACAAATCCGGAATAATTGAGCAATTATCATGATATCTATAACGTTTAACTAAACAATATTATTTTGATGATGATGATATTATGAAGACTACCCGCAATCAACGATAACAATAATGTACAATAATAGCATTGGGTGCAATCTCGTGTTATAAAATATTACTTACATTATAGAATATTATTATGTGGTCGACACGAAGGGTTCGCTTCGTGCCAAGTATACGCTTAATAATTACTATAGTAATATTATAATATGATTTAAATTATTTGCGTAATGAATATTATTATCATATCGTACTCACGGTATCAAAGTCGTATTAACGGAGATGAGATTGCAGCTGGACGCGCGCCGGTGTACCAAAAGTCATTCCGTCACAGACTCCGAGAGCGGTGTGTGATTTTGGCGGCGGGCTGCATCGCGTTTTACCACCCCACGGAACGCGGCGGCATCGGTGGCGGGTGCGGTGGCAGTGCGGTGGGCGCGGTGCGGCGGAGGACTCGATCGCCACCGCCACCGCTGCCGCCGCCGTCGTCGTCGTCGTCGTAGTCGTCGTTGGCGTCGTCGTCGGCGGTGGCGGCAATCGCACGCAGACGCAACCCTTTTGCTCTCCGCTGTTCTCCGTCCGCCACATGCTATTCCCTTGCTCCCGAAACGCCACCCCTCCGCATCCCTTACCGTTTTTCCCGCTGCCGTTATACTTGTACACAAAATATATTATTATTATTTTCTGCCACCATATATGTTCTCTTCTCCTATTTATATATGTATATATACTTAAGTTAACTTTACATACATATATATATATATATAATATATATTTATGTATACAGAGTGATTCACAAAGAACGCTAGTCGCTCACCTCCTTTTTTTCCTTCGAAATAATAAATTTATTCAAATTCCGCGCGACTTTTCAAATTCTCAAAAATATTTAAAGACCGTGTTTGAAAGCTCCAGAAATATTTTGTACTTCTTAATGAATGTCTTATTGTAATGCAAATTTCTGTTTATCAAATGAGAGCCCATCTGTATTATACGATAAGTTAGTTAGTGGATATTTTTAACAATAATTTTGATGTAAATAATTTGAAATTTGAGAGAGTTTTTTCACGGTTATATTTTTAATAAGGATAACAGTCCTTAAAAGTAATTTAAAAAAAATATCATACGGTTGTAAAATTGGATAAATATAGTATATTATATTAACCAAAGATCCCTTTTTACAACTTGTAAATATTCATAGATTAATATCAATTACTAAAATTATCGAATTACTATAGAGCCTCTAAATCTTCTAAGCCCATTTTCGTGAACCTATTATTCTTAGTACTTGTGCAAAAATTTTAATAACTCAAAAACTACTTGTTCAAATTTTTATTTTAAGAACCATTATCCACTAAATACGTAATTTACAGTACAAAAGAAGTTTTCATTTGAAAAACAGAAGCTATTATTTCATTGCCTTGGAACCGTTTAAATTACTGACTTACTGAAGAAAAAAATATAACCATACATGGTGAATCATCCTGTATAATATTTATTTTTTTGCTGCCCTATGACACCATAATATAATTTACATAGATAAACTTATTATTATACACGCGTGGTTTTCATGGTATATTATGTATATTATAGTCGTATTTTTTTACCGGATTCCAATAATAATTCCTTTATTATATTATGTACCTACTCTGAACTCGATTTTTCAAATTCTATACATTTGTATATAAATATAATATATATTATTCTAAACCATATTATATTATTGTTGATCTTATGTTTAGACGCTTAACGTTTTCCTGACTTATGTTGACATCTTCAATATGCCGAGCATCAAACTTATCATTTGTATTGTGTGTATTTGTATTAATGCGTTCTAAGTCTAAACGAATAGGTAGCAAGAATAAGTTAAGACACACTTGTTAAATCTACAATACCCTTTATTTTTGAATTTTCTTATGAGGTTGTGATTTAGAAAAAAGAGGTATAAAAAACCAACAGGAAAAATAATTTCTGCTAAAATTTAATATTACTACTTTTTAGAATCACGTGGAGAAAACTGAAAAAGCTACGTGTAAATCACCTTAAAATATAATGTATTTGGTGATTTTTTTTTTTTGTTTTTTATGACTTTTTCTCTAAATAGCGTCTCGCCAAACGAGACTTCTAAAACATTTCGTTAAATGTATCGTATACGTACGTGTGTTCCTGCGCGCGTGTGCCATGTATAATACGGGCGAACAGCCAACGACTCAGAAACACTTTCCCGCCTCATTTTTATAATAATAATATATATTTTTCCACTCTACGCCCTCTGGGTAGTTGCTAACTCACTTACCTCAGGGTTTCTACTAGTTTCCTATTTTTTCAACAATAACCTTATGTCTATATAAATATGCAATTATAGTGCCCTTAGATTTTTTTTTTCGTTTTTATCTCACTCGCGACTTTATTCATATTATTTTAATATAATATCCAGCAGTACCTGTAGTACCTACCTCATCATTTCCTCGCATCTGTGTACACTCAAAAATAATACACGGTATTACATTGAAAAAAAAAATGAATTCCATAAATAATGTATTTTTTTTGTGAATTACAACAATGAAATAATTCTAACGTTTATCCAACTATTTTTAATGTAAACATACAATATGTAACTATATATACATATAGCTTACATACATATATGTAAATATTTTATTTATTTATTTATTTTAACCTGCATAACTTCATGTATTATCATGATATTATATTTATTTCTAAGCATTGCTCTTATGAAGTTATTATTAAAGAATGTTTAAATAGCTTTAATGTTTTCCTACCAATGATATTTTATTTATGAATTTTATATTATATTACTATACTAAAATTTAACACACTACTTAATTCAAAAAGATACTTTATAAATTATAAAAAAATCATTAAATTATTTATCAGAATGTTCTATATAATATGTTTGAGTTACATCATCATTCATATAGATTATTAAAAATTAAATTTAATAATATCATGAATTCACATATAAATCAAAAATACTAGTCCAATGACAAAAATAATCTGAATGAGAATAAAAAATGTTAAATTTCATATCATAAAAACTAAAAATATGTATTATGACATTCTGAAGTACTCATAAGACCGACTTAAATTCTAGGCTCTACTCCTTCTCTTTATTTTTTTGATAAAAAGTGGATAGCCTGTTTAAAGGTGGCTAAAAGCGATTTGTTATGCGAATATCGCCGAATGTTAATTCTGTTAAACATATATCTACAGCAGTTTTTATGGTTTTAGTACTTTCTAGGTTGCATTATTATATTGCAAAATTTAGAGACGCTCATTAAGTATAGTCACTTTTGTTCTTCTTAAACATTTGATACTCTGACAACGCAGAGTTTAGTGTTATTGAATAGATAGATGGCGGTAATATCGACATGATTAACTGTAGAAGCTATAGTGTTCTTAAGAGATCATACTATTTGACTGATTTTTTTTTCAACTTTGTGTTAGTTTCATGTCACAGAAAGTGCCATAATTTTGTTCTTGTCGATAATATACTTCACTTTGGAAATACTACGAAGAGCAACAATTTAACAGCATTGCATGGTATTAATGTAATGTTAAGCAGCACCACACTTGCAGTTTTGTTCTATATGAATACTCAGTTTTATTATTGCCATATGTGCAACTACATGAAATTAAGCTTTCTATTATTATTAAACAAATTTCAACTCACGAATTTTGATATTTTATCAAAAACAAATATGAAAGATAATTGTAGATTAATTTATAAGATCTACATATTAACCACAATGCTTTTAACAGTTTGATTTATTAATAAAACATTAGATCAATAAATATTAAAAAACAAAACGAAATTATTGGAAGTTTTATAAATTATGATTCAAGATTTGAAATAAATGGAAAAATGTTCTGTTTATCTTATAAGCATCTACGTTTATAAAATAATAAATTAAATATTCCGTAAAAATACCAATAATCTAAAAGTATTGAAAAGTTGAAAATAATAGAAAAAGTTTTCATACCCAGAGAGATTTGAACCCAGTAACTTCACAGTTCACGGTTTCTTATGTGGATTTTCAAAATTTTTGGAGAAAAATATTTTGAAATAGCAAAACTAATATTTCTACAAAGTATTATACTTGTCCAAAATTTTTAATCTTTAGTTTGATTGTATGAAACAACAGTTTAATACACTTTAAAATTTTACTTATTATTTTATACGTATAATATTATGTATAATTTATAAGATATACAGTCATAAAATCATTCTTTAAAAATAGTATTATAATTGAACTCAATCAAATTAAATATAATTGCTCTGAATCTGTGTTAATGCAATTTTAAACTTTACACTGAAGACATTAATGTTGCAACTGATTGGTAATATTATGTTATATTAGCTATGTGGGAGGTATTCACCATCTTCTCTAGTTCAAATAAACAAACTTTAAAGTTACATATTTTGTTATAATTTAGAATAAATTATCATCTTTCTAAGCATTATTGCTAGAATTTATTTATTGGATATAAAATATATTTTTTTTTATTAAAATGTAAACAATAATAGAGCAATATTTAACTTCTTCTATGATTATATAAACTAAGTCATTCATTTATGTTACAATTGAATTACTTTTTTTATAGGATATATCATTTGTTTGACGTCACAACTACCTTAAGACAAAAACACGTTGAAATTTATCAAAATTCTTGCAATTTAAACATTGAAAATGCATTCTAAAGAGTAAACTAATATTTATTAATATAATTCCAGTGTTCCTTATTATTATCGTCACAATAATGAATAAATTAAATCTATTTATATAGAAATTTTTGTGCTCAAAATAATATAATTCTTTATTTTTGATTACACGTGCACAAAATAATTATAAATAAACTAATTATCATATACTTTTTAAATTGTAAATGGCATCATGTATGGATATATTTTATTGTACATAAAAATACATTAAGTAATAATATGGAAATTAGGTACGTTGATAATTGTTGGTATCATAAAACTTATAAAAGCTATGGTTGATATAAAGAACAAATTTTACCTTATCATATTGGTGACTAACATATATTTTGAGGATTTAAAGAGAAGTTGGTGTCATATGATATCTTATACAATTTACTAATCTATAGTAAACATAAATAATTATTAACTTCTATCCATCAAGTTATATAATTGGTTAGCATCCATTAGTGTTAATTATTCTTATACATATGTAGTATATGTATCATTGTTACTTGTATTTATATATATATATATATATAAACTTTTATCAAATATGGCAATTATTTATTGGCACAGAATTCCATATATTTTAAATAATCAATTAAAAAAAAAAAAAAAATATTACTGATTTTCAACTTCATTTATTTAACAAGTATTTGGATCGTTTAAAAAATCTTGATTACATAATATATAGTTATTCTTGGGTTTTACCTTGGATTTCTATTGTATGATGACTATTATTTTTAAATCTGACCCATAATACACTTCAAAATATTCACATAATTTTAGGGACCGATGTCTATAAAATATATAGGTAAACGCAATTATAACGACGGAATCTTGCTCAAATTTCTATACGCGGGATAAGTTTTTCTTCATCAGACTTTACAAAACTAACATTTTAAAGGTTTCAATTTGTCGGTAGGTGCACTGCTTCAAAGAGAAGTCAGAAAATGTAATTTTATAGTTTTCTTCATTTTAATAAAGTATATGGTATTTGATCGAAAGTTTCAGTATACACCAAAGATTAATTTTCATAAACTAACTTAAAATAAATTTATATTTAATGTTGTGGGCGTATAACACTAAGAACCACAGTTATTTTACTTTTGTATTATAACGCATATCAAGTGATCACCATAAGTGCTTTACATCTTATTGTATAGATATAGATAATATAAATGTAATGTATTAAAGTAGGTACACGTTTATTATGTTCACTGTTTAGTTAGTCTAATAATATTATATATGCAAATTTATATAAGGTTAATAATAAATATTGGGTGTATCATTTTTTACTCTGTTATAATAATACTGAAGTAAGTGAACCAATAAGAAAGCTGAGAGAAATAATGTTCGTTGGTTGTATGTGTAAATAATAAATATTAATACTTATAACAAAAAAATACTAAAATGTAACCATATTATAATTTAACCAAAATTGTTTGGAACAAATGGAACAATTATTATTTTTTAATTACTACAGTAATTATGAAGTCGAAATGAATACATTTATAAAGCTATAAAAGGATTAAAGAAAATAGTTGCTCATAAAAACATTCACATTTATATCTTAGTGAGTTTTTAGCAATTTTTACATTTTAAATATTGTTTTTACTTTGCTGTCTTTATTGCCTGCGGTCGTGATGCTCGTATTAAATTGTCATTAAAATGTGTAAAATAATGAAAAATCGTGCAGGGTTGACAACTAAGAGTTGCACACAAACGTAAATCTGAAAAAAAAAAAATAAGTATCGGTCAAGTATATTTTGATAGTTAACTGTCATAAACTTTGAGTAGTTAGACCAAAGGATTTTTGTTACATTAATTCCATGGATTTTTTTTTTTTTTTTTAAATAAAGTAACACTTACGATACAACTATAATCGCTGATTTTTTATCAACAGATAAACAATATTGAAGAAAAACCATAATAATTGCTCTAAAACAATTAATTAAAGAGTAGAGTGTTTTGTTATTATGATGTTTTGAATTTAACTATCAATTTTATAATATAAAGATCGTATTATATAATATTATACATTAATATTTGATTTTCTCTCACAATAAAAATAATAATTGTTTGAACTTGTTTTTTTTAAAAAAAATTCACATTATGGTATAATATGAAAAATAATATTTGTTTTCAGAAGTACAGAACTTCGACGTACTTTGAATAATGTGGAATGTATAATATATTGTGTACACAATTAAAAAAAATAACGCATATTGTTTGCACTCTGTGAAGTAACCGTTTTAGCTACTACGTATATAATATTTATTCAGTTTATATGTATATTATTATTTTTTTTCCTTTATATCAAATATGCGTTTAATAATTAAAAGTGCACGTCGTACCCCAGCAAACTTCGTATTTAATGACGCTGAACAGATTGCATTGTAATTTATTTAGCCAGTGGTACATAATGATGAAACTTGGGTTTTCCCCAAGGAATAGTTCCATAGTTCTACTGTGGGTTACTCACGATTGTGTTTACTTAGGCATTCTCGTGTATGTATATAAAGTATAATACCTAAAACCATACGGTAGTTACACTTAGATATCTGCTATGGGATAGCTATCTGTAAATGGATACGAAACGATCGTAATTTTAGTAAACAATAACTATTTTACGTGGATTTTAATAATATTATGTTTAGCAGGTAAGATGGTACAAGGAGTATAACAATAGTATAACAATACTATGTATATATAGTGACATTTATAATCGATAGTAATAGAGAAAAATATCAAAGTTAATATAATAAAATATGTGTAAGGATGTTTAAATAAAATTAAGAGATAAAATATAATAATAATAATAATAAAATGGCCAATTTGAAAAAAAAAATTAAATCACAGGTTTCATTTTTATTTTTTAACTATTTATTTTAAGGGCATAAAAATTAATATAATTGGCTAACAAACTAAACAAGTATTACAAAGAAAAAATAATTAGGATTAAAGTATAAAGATTATATTAGATATAGTTGTGCATTGTTTTGAAAATAAATTTAAGATGTTTGTATATTTTATTTATCCGGTCCCAATAACTAATTCTTAAATGTTGTATTTTAGTTTTCTTTAATGTCCTCATATTTTCAGAAATTAATTGAAATTTAAAGTAGAGGAATTCGCTTTTATTAAAAGTATTTCAATCATAAAAATTTTATATAGGTAGTATACATTACATATTATTGTAATCGATTGATTATATTCAAAAGTCAGTTAAAAATAGTCACCGAAGAATTATTTTATAGTTAATATGTTAAAGTATATATTGGCCAAAATTACCTGATGCATTCGAATAACACGTATCAATAAAAAATAAATTTTCAAACTACTAGCTAACAAAAATATTTGTAAAAAAAAAAAAATACATAAATATATATACATTATACTTATTTAAGTTTTGTTTAATAATATAATAGTATTCACCGTAAGAAATTTTGGTTATTTTTTAAGATCTTTTTTTATAAATAAAATCTAAATATTTAAAATTTATTATATTCCAATTCTGAAACTCAAATGATTATCAGTAAACAAAAACCCAGCTGTTGATTTAATGACATTGTAAGTTTGTTGTGTTTATTTTATATACATGTAATATATTTTTCTCTTAAAACAACATAATTAAAAAAAAAAAAAAATGTATAGGAATTTTATTATATATATACATAGTAGATATCACATAAACAATAAAATAGAGACAATTTTTTTTTTCAATACAAACATAATTATCATAATACTGGACACTAACTGATAGGTAATATCTAAATTATTAAATATAATATTATACATGTAAATCAATTAAATATACGAGAATATTATGTATAGTAGCGTAGAAGAAAATTTTTGTCAGCAATCTTATGTTTATTTATTTTTTTTAAATTGTATCACATTATAAATAGGTACGGAAACAAAGCAATTTATTTATAATTTATAAAGTCATAAAGCCATTGTCGAAATGAACTATTATTCTAACTAACCTAGGTAGTTCATCGAAATTATCGTACTCTGTTAAATGTAAAACAAAGGAGTTTCCACTTCGGTTACTAAAGCAAAGTCAGATAGTTCTATTTCATTTCTTTTTCCGTACCTATATATATATATATATATTCATGGTGATTATAATATGTATAACTACGCGGGTTATTACGAGAACAGTGAAAATGTGTGTTTTTCCATAAACGAATAACCCGACCAGCTTATATTATTCTATTGTATATATTATATGAATAATTCTTGTCTCGAAATACTTACTTTTGGTTATACATTTAAAAATAAAAGCGCATCTTTTTAAAAATAAATAATTAATCTCACAAGTCTACTAATACTGCAAACAGAATGAGTACCTAACAATAGTACATTACTATTTCATAGTGCATTTTATAAAATAACATGTTATGTAAATACATTTTCTATGGTTCATTTTAATATTTTGTTGTATTTTAACGTAAAATTGGAAAATTCATTATACTGTTTATATAAAGTACCAGATAATTGCATCATATTAAATTATATTAATACAAAGCCAATAATAATAATAATAATAATAATAATATGTATTATAATTGTTTGTATAACAAACTCACAAACATAATCATTTTATTTATTTTTTGTTACAGTCATAAAAATATATTTAAATATAATTAATATATTATTTAAGTACTACTCTATTAGTTTTTTTTTTTTATCTGTGTATTTATAAGTTTATTTTTCAATGCGCTGGAATGAAAATTTGCAAAATTTGTTATATTAAAACTAATCATAATATCAATCGTTTGTATCCTGATGTTTTTATAACTCTGACAAAGATTTATGAATTGAGTAACATTATTATGTAATTTATTAAAATAGTAGGAAGTCTTAAGTGGTACAAAAAAATATGTCAGTTTAACTGTGCTTTGTTTTTTTTCTTTATACTCTTGAAGTTTTGAGTATTAATAGTTTGTTAAATTATATTATATATACTATAGTATTAAGAAAAAGTTATAAATATACAAATAAGTATATTAATATATATTTTATATTTTTTTTCCACAATATAAATATCACTTTTCATTGAATAATGCAAATAAATTCATTAATAAACTTTAATTTATATATTTTCTGTTGACGTATCAACATTTTTTAGTGGAATAGAAAAATATACCAAAAATCAATGATCAAAAAAAAAAAAAAAATATTATCAAAACATAACTGTGTAAAGACAAAATATGTCCGTCAAATGTGTAATGTGAAATGTATCGTTTCGTTTTACTTCAAACCATTCTGCAACACGTTTTCAGGATTAAAGTAATGTACCTATAGATATAATTCATATTCACGGTCATTTTTTAATGTGCACTTGTAGTAAAATATATGAGAAAACAAATAACAATAATAATAATAGATTCGTCTAACATATCTTGTCTTTATCACAATTGTTTGAGTCCGTTGTTAGAAAATCTCAAAAATTTATATGTAACATATCATTGAAATAGCGGTTTTAAAACTAGTATAATATACCATCGCATATTATCATAAATATTAAAATTATAATTTTTTTAATTAAATAATTCTATTGTAACTTGTAAGTACCACGTGTTGTTAGAATACCGGCATTAATCAAATAAAAATGTAAATTTCAACCACTAAATTAGGGTATCAATTCTGCAAGTCTGTGCCTACCAAATAATCTAAACCACCCTGAAATTAGTGTACGAGTATGTCGAAGTACAACACATTCTGTGTGTTTATTCGTGTACAAACCAATAATATCGTTACAACACACGACTGCGGACAATTTGTAGTGTTATTCGCCATTATAATATTATTATAATACCATTTCTGACGATATTCAAGTGCTGTTTTGAAAAACGTTATCAGACGTCGTGCACGTTCTTCTAAATGTATATCGCATTCGTATATATTATATTATATTATAAAATTGTATATTGAAATAATATCCTTATGGTAGGATTGAATACAATAATAATAATGCGCGTTCATACTATTATTTGTGTTTTCAGTCAATACACATTCTTGGAATATCCATACGATTTGTAATAAAATTTAGTATACGCGACTCTGAATATATCCTACATCGTATTATACCAGCTGTAACGCGTACAACTAGTTGGAAAGAGCAAACAGAATATTTTATTTGGATTTTTCAGTAAAATGTCAAATCGTTTCTATTCTACTGTTAACGGATGATACATATCTTATACCTAACAATAATAACATAATATGGATAGGTTATTTTTAAATTGTATTTCGAGTTGACAACAGTTTTTATCACAAAACACACACCCACCCCCTCACGATATTTTTTTTTTCAGAAAACGCTTACCTACTCCAGTATGAAATTATATGCTGTTAATGAATTATTAGTGGTAATACATCAATCAAGCCAGTAATATTAATTGTTATGACCGAAATGGAAAATTAACAAAAAATGTTTTTTATTGTATGTAATGATATAATCAATAAATAAGATTTTAACACGATCATTATTAAAACAAATTTGGTTTAAATCGTTGAAAACATTTGTTTACCATGTTTATATTTTTATATTCAAGTTCACTGTCTTATATTAATATGTTATAGAATAGCATTTTTTTTTTCATTGTAATTTCGTATTTTAAGGCTTGTAACTTTTTAAACACAGTTTTTTTAAAACACCCAAGCATAATATGTGTTTCTGAAAATGGCACAGTTATAATTATGTTACACTAAATCAATAATTTTATTATTTATAAGGAATTATTAACATTCAGAGAAGTGTATAGGTAGTTGTACAATAACTTCGATGGATATAAAAAATATATTATCATGTTAAGTATACGTATACCTATTATTGAGTTAAAAAAAAAATATATATATATATATATATTATTATGAGATCTTCACGTTTTTAGTACCAAATGCGTACATAATAATCACTATATTTTTCACGTGATGTTCATTAGATTTTATAATATACTATGCGTGTTTAATCTCTAGAAGAAAAAAATATTCTTAAAAACCTGTACTGTTCCATCTAAATCAATTTAATATGATATGTAATACTATGATATTATGGAGTTGCTATCTACGGATTTTAATATTTTATACTGGAATTATTGCGCTTAAAATAACTTTGAGATGTGTCACTTCTTTCAAAAAACCCCTGCTGTCTTTGTATCATTATTATAGTCATTTGGGGTTGATCCGGTTATTTAGTGACCTTTACCGGGGTTCAGTAACAAAGGATACATCCACGGGGAAAGTAAAACATTGACTGCAGTATCTGATACTAACTCGCCAAATTCGAGAGCAAGAGACCGTTAGTAGAGAATAGATCGTTGTTGAAGCAATAGTAGCATAAATTATTTTTATATGTATAAGTGTACGGTTACCTATACTACCTACCAACCTACCATTGGCAAATGACTTAATAGTAAGTACGAGAGAGGTTAAGCGTGGGAGACGAGCGGTAAGGCGCAATGATCTCGCGGCCAATATTGTCATTTTATTGTTCTCGTGATGGACTTGATTTACTTTTTATTTTTTTTTTTAAATATTCGTTGTGAAAACTCAATATAATAATCAGCTGGAAAGAAGCCGAAAAGTTTGAACTTATCATTAAAAACATCCGTTGTGGTCGTGAGCCACCCTCACGGTGTGTTTATATAATATTATTATTACTATAAAAATGTTTAAATATATTATTGTACCTACTACAATATAATATATATGACACATTTATACCTGTGCGGCAGTTTGTGACGTTGCATTTGTGCGCTTATATTATAAATGTGCTTATTTACTTTTACGGGTCGTGATGAAGAAAACAATAAATTGTAAATTGTAACAAATGTAAATCATTTTAGACACTGCGCAAAACGAAAAATGAAATTTTTAACAGTATCGATCGTTGTAGAGAACGTTACGCTTCTCGTGGCATTAGATCACAACATTAATATACGCTAAACCACGTCTAATGAAGAGGAGGATAAAAAGGTGGAGATTTACTCTCATTTGATTCAACCACTGATACCACCTAACTGATTTTTTTTTTTTTAATTTAAAATATACAGTTTCTTATATAATAAAATTAAAAGATATTTTCCGTATGATTACATAATATATATATTTTTTTTTTATTTATTCTTCAAGAAGATAATGGGCCCCACTGAACATGTTCGTGTGGGGGCCCATATTATACGATATAACGTTAAAAATAAATATTAAAATGTTTACGAAGGTTTATCCTTGTCAGTTTTTATATTAATGTGATAAATTTAAACTTGATTAACTGAATTATTGAACTATATACTGTGTTTATATACAATATACATATATATATAAGTAAACTATGTCAAAGTTTAAAACCAATATTTTTGAAACTAGTGATTTTATATTTTATAGAAAACTTTTAAAAACCAACTATTTTTTGAGTTGAAATTTGCGTCTGTTCAGTGATGTGTCATGTCAGCATACAACTACAAACAGGTAGACATTTTCAAATAAAACTAAAAACTTGTTTGACTAAAGTTATTTTTGTACAAAACAATCTCTCAACTAATTAGTTTTGCAAATATTTATTTATTTATTTATTTATTTTTTTTAAGTTCATCTAGAAGAGTTCTGCAAGTAATTTAACAGAAAATGTCAACAAAATGTCATTTGGTCAAGTATTTTTCCGTTTTCAAAAAAGGAATTTGGAAAAACTCACGTTCTATAGTATGTTCTAAAATATGAAAAATAATAGATAATACTTATTATTTTCAATCACTTCAAAGCTAATCCATTATTTCAAGCCATTATGGTTTAAGCTTTCCACTCAATCATAAAATTCGTTTTTTATCCATATATTTATATTTGAAAAATACTTAACTAGGAAACATATTACTAAATACAATATACAAATAAATATTAAATTAGTGTATTCATTATTTACTTAAACTATTTCATTATTTACTTAATTAAATTTAAGAATACATTTTTCTCAATTAAGTTGTTTAGTTCTTAAAAATTAGTATAGCTACCAAATTAATAGTATTATAG
The DNA here is from genome assembly GCA_009835225.1 of Aphis craccivora. Lineage (NCBI taxonomy): Eukaryota > Metazoa > Arthropoda > Insecta > Hemiptera > Aphididae > Aphis > Aphis craccivora. The sequence continues at coordinate 28,077 of VUJU01002511.1, forward strand.
GAATGTCATTATTAAATTTTTATTAAAGTGTTCAAATTATTAAACTATAGTATTTAAGAAATACAAATTTAAATATTTTACAAAACATTTAATAACATGCAAATTATTGATTTATCATATAATATAATGTGTTAAATTACTAATTATTGTGATGTTACTGATATTTTGTTATAACAGCGATTGATTATAAAGATGTGTGCATACCTAAGTTTCCTAAATTGTGTTAAATGGGATAAGTACATCAATTTATTTGGTTTTCCATTGATGTGCAACCCAACCAAGTATCGGCCTTTGTGCTCCTAGATATATAAAATTAGACTATATAGGTAATAAAATTATTATAATTTATAGTTATAAGAATGATATATAAACTCTATGTACAAATCTGCATATAAGGGCTAAGAAATCATAATTTTAAACCGTTTACTGTTATTTGGACGTTCCCATAGTTACCTACAAAACAATGTTGTAGCGTGCCTAGCTGCCTTTGCTTCGGAGATTAATATTTGATACGTTTATAGTAGTACTTCACGCCACAGGTTATTCTCAGAATAAGAATAATAGACATAATTAAAACATTAATTCGAATCCTCCGTGTATTATCTGTCAAGTGTGAAGTGATTTAATTAGCTCATTCTATAACATTAGATTTCGGGGTTTTAAATCAGTTTCGACGTTGGCACTGGTTTTGATATAAGCACGTAAGATAATAAATTAAACATTCGCCAAATCACATTTTTTTTCGTTCTATCATTTGTTATCAGTCAATATTTTTGGTATATTTGAGTTATTGTGAAAATTAAAAATAATAACTCATATTTCGACTACATTGTTATTAACTGTGGATATAGTAAACGTTTTATAGAATGTATTACAAATTTCAACTAGTTTATAAATAAAATATGTATATGCATATTTTATAAAACAAAATACAATTTTTTAAGTGGAAATACAAGAATTTAAAATTTTCATCGTTCAAATTTTTTTAATCTTATAATTCAATTTTTCAAACTTAATAGAATTTTATCAGTTTCTTAACAAATAACAATAAAAAATAATATTATAAGAGAAAGTGTTTAGCTCTTTCGATCTATTGCTATTTAATGGGTTATTTGGTGTGCGATGTTCATACAAAATACGATATATTGTCACATCTATCAGAGAAACAGAATACACTAACAATGAGAGAGTAAATAATGTATCAAAAACTTGTGCAAATGTAGTCACGAATGCTCGTCACGTGTAGTAGCTACATAATACCATATTATATATTATTACACGTATCGGAAAAAAAAATCGATCATAAAAATGAATCGCTGTAAAACATAATTATAAAACTAAGCCCTGGATGTTGCGATTTGGATAAAATTATTTACAATATTCACATTTAATATAATATGTATTCGTGTAGGTACATTTAAGAGTATATTTAAACCAAAACAAAAGCCTGCAGTAAGCCCCCTTTCTGTAAAATGTTGTTGTTATTAGTCGACAGTGTTGTGCAAATACAATATACTTATGTGTTAACGTATACCATCGTATAGTCTGCTTCATAATAATGCAAAAAATATAAAATATTAAAATTCACCTGCACTTGAACAATTTAATAACGTTATTCTAATACCAATACATGGGAAATAACTCGTTCAAAAATGTATTATATTATAATTGTGCACAAATACAGAGTATAACAGACAAAACAACTGATAAATTTAATTAATTGAAATACTAAATAATTTTTATTTTTATTTATATCAAAAATATCAAAAGTTATTATTATTATTTTTTTTTTTTTGTTATTAAATATAATTGATCAAAAAAAAAAAAAAAAATTAAAATTAAAATACGACTTATTCAACTGTTAATAATTATGTTTTATATATTCTGTATAGGTAGTCATAAAACGTGGGTAAGGGGGTACCGCTCTGCTGTACATTAGGTGTCGTATTGATCACTATTATATATTATAGGAGGGTTAAATTTGAATCCAATGATAATTATCATTGTATACGAAAAACGATTTTGAACGAAGATTATTTGTCAGCCTAGGATATAATTTTCAGTGGTTGGTGAAAAAGGTGATTTATATTGTAATGGCCAGAATACATCAAAATTTAAGTTTTTTTATAATTATTATAAGCTTAACTTATAGAAAATCTCGTATTAAATGTTCAACTCTTAGCTATTTATACCAAAAATTTGTAGGAATTATACATACAAAATAATTTGCAAATATTCATGGTTTTGATGAATTTTTGTCAATATTTGAACTTCAAGTGCTAATAAAAAAAATTGTGCCTATATATTATTATAATTTTTTAATCACTATAAGAATAAATAATGAGGAATTTTGTATTAAATTTTCAAGTATTTTGATTGGGCCAAACATTTTTATCGACACTTCAAAAAAAAACTTTCAGAAAAATTGAAAATCCTATGTATTCTCATCATTTTTTAATCACTATAAAAATAACTTATGAGGAACTTTGTATTAAATTTTCAAGTATTTTGATAGGGCCAAAAAAATTGAAAATTTCAGTTGTCTATAAATAGCTCAAAAAAAGTCAAAATATTTTGAAAATTAAATTATGTAAAGAAAACGCCAATCTTAATAACTGGTAAAATTTTAAAGTATCTACGACTTATACTTTTTGAATAATAACAAATATTTAAAATCGTTTGAGGATAAATCGTAATCGTTACAGTTTTTCGTAAAAATTTGAAATTCAAACGCACTTAAAATTGTTCCTATAATGATGCTTCGAGTTTTCTCTATAGACACTTGAAGGAAAACTTATTGTTGTATTTTTAATCCTTAGTTATTAACACAAACAATTTTATGATTTTTCAACGTAAAAATTACTAGCAATTTTTCGCATTTTCGACAGATTTCGTAAAAATTTGAACTATAAACGCTTATAAAAAAAAAAATGTGATTTATGATTTTTAATTGTGTTTAGCTACGTTAAGAACAACTCGTAAGAAACCTTGTATTAAATTTTCAAGTTTTTTTGGCCATCCAAATTTTTTTTATGGACATTTCAAAAAAAAATTTTCATAAACATCGAAAATTTCTATGGCCTATAAATAACTCAAAAAAAGTCAACAATTTTTGAAAATTTAACTGTATATAGATAACACTGACATAAACATTTGGTGAAAATTTCAAGTATTTATAGTGATTATTTTTTGGAAGTACAACCATATAAATCGATTTGGTCGAAAACTGGTTTTGCGTAAAAATTTCCGTTTTTCCGTCATTTTGTTATTGTTTTTCTTGGTTTTTTTGAAAACTGTTGGAAAATGTTTTCTTTTGACCTGTATAATGCACCAATTATATTCACTTTTACATCGGAAACCACCCCCATAGTTTGTAATTGGAACAGTATTTCGACTAGTTATGCTGTACACAGACATAAAAACAAAAAAAAAAATCAATACATTCATCACTTCGTTCAGAATCTAAAAACATTTGGTGCACTCTAAGTTAGATCAAAATTTAAAAGAATTTATTGACGTACAACTACATTATATAATATACAAAGGTGCACTTACGAGTAACGATTAAAATGGAATTTGATTATAAAACTTTTTCGGTACTACCAATGAACATATAGGATACAGTGAAACCTTCGTCTATTGGAACTCGATCCTAAGAGACATAATCTTAATAGCAAACATCTTTAAATTGTCTGACATAAATATAAATATTATGTGGGTAATGGGTTTATAACTCCCTATTAGTAGTTAGTATTAACCCAAAAAAGTTGGCATCATAGAAGAAGAAGAAGATATGATCTCTATTGATAGAGTAATTACCTATTTATTATTTTGGTAAAATATTTTTAATAACGAAAGTTCGGTATTTATTTAACAAATTAATTTTTTACTACACAGAAATCATCATCGAGCTCATGTCTATAGTGTTTTTTGATAACGAATTAATGTATTTAGTAAAATAAAAATAAAAAACGGCACCGAGGCGTATGTATTACTCTTTATTATTCATTATATTGTCTTTTTGACCTCTGTAACTAAATATTATTAGACTTTTACTACAGTTTGTATACAATAACTTTATTTAGTACTAGTACTAATAATGCACTTATGGTGTTATCATATTTTCATTTTAAGAGAAAAAAAAATAATACATATTTTTTACCACCTCAAGAGATTATTATGGACCCATAAGCATCCGTCGAGGACAATATTTTACAGTTGTAACAAATGATTGGTAGTTGCGTTTCATATTTCTTTAACATTAAAACGGGATATAAATTTATTAGGTCACTAATTCACATAGTCAACATTTGTCCACTGGGAGTGCGTTATTTGTATCCGAATATAATTTACATTGGATGTAATTATAATGTCGACCGGGAGTAGAAAGTCCACTAAAATGTCTCCGGTTACTTTTGATATATATATTAAATATATATACCAAGAGACCCATTTAACCAGTAACACTCATTTTCTCTGTCAAGTTTTGTGATCCAGAATAAAAACGTTCTTATGACTTTGAAATATTACATATTTCCCGTAAGTTATGTTGATATTTTTTTACTTAACTTATTAGACAAGTAATATTTGCTTAGGAATTTTATTTTTCTTAAACTGTGACTCGCGTTTTTAATTTCAAACTCAAAATCAGAATATATTTTTAAGAATTAAATGTTATATTGTAATGAATACATTATATTTCACTATTATATGCATTGTAAGCTTGGTAATTAACCAACAATTTGTGAGAAACTATCCTATAACTTCATATGCCATGAATTAAGAACAAAATAAAGTAATTTTTTTTTTTCAAACCCACTCTCTTATACATATGCAATAACACATCAATACTTTATTATTTAAGTTCAGTCTACAACAAATTAAATTTATTATCAAAAAGATATAGGCAACTTAAATGTTAAAAATTAATAAATAGTGATACGTATATTTAAAATATTTTGGTTCCAACCAAACCTAACCTAAGTATAATATTAAATTCAATATATTTTATCTATATTGTATATGATAAATAAATTTAACAATTACCAAAAAGAACAAAATCAATTATAATATAATATAAGTAATTAATGTAAATTTATCAACAAAATAAAAAATGTTAATTCTTTAAATATTATAACACCGTCACATATTTATGGTTATTATACATTTATATCATGATGTATCCTTTATTATTACCTGAAAAATATTTAATTATATATAAAAATATTCTGACTTGGTGGAAAAATATATATATTTACAATTAATAATATACGAGTACTAGGTTGAAAATGTATTACTTATGATTTAGACTTAACACAGAAAAATGTTGATATAGATCATTAAATAATTTGATATTTTCAATTTAAATCTCTCGATTTACTATTTCATTTATACATTTGAATTATTTATAAATAATAAAAAAAAATCATTTATAATTCGATGAACTTGTAAAAATGGGAAAAGAATAGAAATTTTTATTATCTGAAATAATATAATATAAAATAAATCTTAAAATAGGAATACTACAACTATCTTATTTAACAAAGATTTAAAGTTTAGATCTTTAAAGTGACAAAATTAAAATGATTATAAATAATAAAAGTTTAGTAACCCTTTGTTTATCATCAATAAATTGTTTCTATTTAAAATATTCATTATTTATCTTTCTATAATAATATAATTATAATTAAAAAAAAAAAAAAAATTAAAACAATTAAGTTACAATCTTGAAAATTGGAAATAAATTCTTTTAATTTCATAGAAATTAATTGAATACATAGTGATTGTGTATCAGAAGAATTATAATTTATAAATGATACATTTTTTAAGTAATGTAAATAATGAACAAAAGTATTGGACATTTGGCTCCAGGTAATTAAAATGTTTAACTATCAATAAACTCGTATAAAAGTATATGTACTCAAATTGTTTATAAATAATAAATAATTCCTATAATTACTATTTACTATAGATTGAATAGATGTTTTCGATGAAACATTTATGAGAAACGCCTATATGTTTGGTATTTATTCATTAAAGTGTAAAAAAAAAAATATTTTTCATTACTTACTTTTTGTAGATTGTGATTGATTTTTTTATTAAAATTGTATTCACTGATAAAAATATTAAATAATAAATTAAATATAATGTACAAATAAAAACATAAATTCGTATTATGCTCGATAAATAGTGTCTCCTACCATGTATATATTATAAACGATGGCATAATAGATAACAATAACATTATAAGAAATGGACATTTCTATAGTGAAATAAGGTTTATAAATCTGTCAATTAATAAACATACTTACTTTTTAATTATTGTGTTTTGATGATTATCATTTTTAAGTGTGATAATTTAATCTTAATTGTATACAATTAAATTTTACATTGTAAGTATACTTTAATTCAAATTTTGATATTAAACAAAATTATTCACTCTTCACAAGACTATTCAGAAAAATTACTTTTTATCCAATTTCACGGCTGGGTAACTTTTTTTTAAATAATGCTCCCACGACAGATTATTAAATAAAATTAAAAACTTAGAATAGTTATATTCTAATTTGTAAATATCAATAATATAAGAATAATATTATAATGATGCAATATTTTGTAGAGTATTTTATTTTAATATTTTCTTTATATTACATGAATAATTAATTTCATTACATACTTTAGACCAGCGGTTTTCAAACTTTTTTTTAGGTGTATTACTAGTCAGTCACGTACCACAATAATAAGTAAAAATATAACGATCCAAATTGTACAATTAATACTTTACTTTTTAGTTAAATGCACTTATTTTAAATAATAAGTCAATAAAATACTACAGTGTAATTATTGTTTTATTCATTAGTTTTTTTTTAAAAATAAGATATGAATTAAATAACAAATTTTCAATGAGATCAGAATCGAATATTTATTTTTAATTTTTCGTTCTACCACCATTTAACCATAAGCGTATCACCATGTAGTTGATATGAGTACCATAGTTTGGGAACTACTGCTTTAGACTCATTATAAAGTATACTAAATAATAGGTAATCATAATAAAAAAAAATAATAAAAATGGAAGTTTATTTGACTTTGAGAAAACTGTAGCCAAAATATCGTGTGTTCTCAATTTATAACATTACAATGAGAATTTTAGATATATTAGTATTACAATTTTTAAAAACTGTCTTATAGTCATGATTTACTAAAATGAATTTTTACCTTAATATTATTTTATATTATTATGTCCTTAATATTATAAAAAATCCATTCATTTGTCCTTGTAATTCATATTAAAAGCTTGAAATCTTTATTTATATGGTAATATAATACGTATTATGTATAAAAAAAACATGATTTTCGTAGGTAGGTATTATATTTTTTTTACTACTATCCTCTAATTCATTAATTAAATAAGAAAACGTGATTAAGAATTAAGTTTATAATAAATAAAAGAGTAAAAAATAAAGAAACAGCAAAACATTCTAATGAGCTAGTATCTTAAAAACATCATTCAATTATATAGGAGATTCATGTAGGTAATATAATGTAAGTAAACAGCTAATTGCAATATTTAAAAATTTATAAAAACAAATACATTCTTAGAAAAGTATGTATTAATGATTTATTAATTATTAATTAATAACTATATACAATTAGTATACTTATATAAGCAATTTCATTATACAACCCAAAATTAACCTTAAAAGTTATTATATAGAGGGCGTGTTCTCTTTATTCATTATTAATATACTTTACATTATAATGAAAAAAAAAAACTAGAATTGCGTTTAAAAATTAAAACTCTATAATTATAATATTATAAAATAATATACAAAAAAAGTTTTATGTGCAGTGTTGTGCATTATCTAGATAAAAATATTTATCTTTTTATCTTATCTAGATAAAAAAATATACACTATCTTTTTATCTTATCTAGATAAATATAATAGTTATCTGAGAAAAATTATCTAGGTAATTTTTTTTGTGAGAAATAAATTTTCTAAGTTTGTTTTGCTATTTTTATTCGATTTTTTTTTCAAGTTATAATAATTGTAAATATTTACACGTCAAATACTTCGTAGTATATATTTTATTATTTTGTATATTATATTATGCAATATGCCTATATTATAAATATAA
>VUJU01002512.1:0-36173 GCA_009835225.1 Aphis craccivora
AATAATAATGAACGTTACATAATGTATCATGTCTTCATCACTAGTATGTAAATAAAGATGAAGAAATATTCATTATTATTATTATTATTATTAGTATTAATATTACTTTAACAGAATATATATACCTACTAGTTTTAACGAAACTATGATATTTATGTATGTTTTAATCTACAATAAGTTATGAATAGTTATGAAACTTATATGTGCGTGTTATGCATAAGGTGTAGTCATGTATGGTTAAATATCATACGAGACATTCAACATCTAATGAAGCTGAGAATTACTATTTTTAATAAGGTGTGATGAAGATTGTCCATGTTTTTATTGAAATTATTAAATATTTAGAACTTTTTGTATTGAAGTATGCAAGAATGATGATTTACTACGTGAATGTTTTAGTAAAATTATTATATATATATATATATATTATAAATAATATATCAGGATGTTTTTATTTATCTATGTTATTTATATATATATAATATATATATATATTTAGTTAAAAATGGTTTTAAATAGTCTCTGGGTACCTGTTTTTATCGTATTCATACGTCACCTATGCCAAGCAAGTTAACATATAGTGTATGATTGTTCAATATGCTAAACATTTAAGGCTGATGAATTCTAGAATTTCTATTTTTAGTGATACAAATTGCCTATATTTTTACTTATTTTTCTACTTACCTATGCATATAAATGACGATTTATTTTTTGATTAATTCCGATTTCAGAGCCCAAATATTAAGAATTACACACGTGAGAAAAGGAAACAATATAACAAAAATAATAAAAAGATTCAAATTGAGATAAGTGACTTTATTACAAAAAAACAATTTAATATCTATAGAGATATTTTACAAAATAGTAAACTAATTAATATTTATAGAGACATTTCACTTTAAATTTAACAATGAGTTTTATTTCTATCTAATCTTACTACCTATACTTACAAAAATTCAACAAGTACAAAAAAATGTATACAGAAATTATTTATAGTAAAAAAAATTATATATAGGTACAGAAATAATCTTTACAAAAAAATAAAAAATATATACAGGAGCATTTACAAAAAATCTATCTAGTTCTACCTCGAGTTCCTCCCTATAAAATTCAAAATTGTCAATTAAAATATATACATATTTATTGTATACACACTCTATAGAATAGTGTCCATGAGGTAGAGTGTGTACTTTGTCTTCCAGTCTTCCAAGTATAACCCTTTTATCATCAAAACTGTTATAAGTTAATTTATTGGATTTGATGGTCTTTAATTTGTGCTTGAATGAACGGATAGAGATCAATGATTTTGTTTTCTAATGCAACTGCATTAAGACTTTTATTGTATGTAGTACAGTGTTTGAATATTGATTGATTTATCAGTTTATATAAACGACGATCACTAGACACCAGTTCCATTTTTATTTTTTTCCACATAGACCACATAGTTTTCCCAAAAATTTCATTAACTATTTAAAAGTTTGAAGCATTTGAAGCATTGAAGTCATTTGCTGCTTTTTTCACATTTCTGTGTTTAGTGCTATGTATGGAGCCAGCCATGGCAATTGATTAAACTGAACTACTCTATGAACCTATAATAAAAAAATAATTATATTATAAATGTACAATAAAAACATTTATACATTTACTTTTTTAACTATGAGTCCATTGGCCCTAGCTTGTTGAAGGTTTCGGTAATGAATAATATAATTTTTTTTCAACTGTCCACGCAGGATGTGGTTAAACATAAGTCTCTGAAGTTCTCAAACACGTCCGCCAACAATAAAACATCAATTTTCAGATTTAGATCACTGTATTCACCCAAAGTGATTCCAAACAGTTTTTGCATGTTCATTATCTTCTTATTGTATGTGTGATTCTGTTAGTGTACTAGAGAAATCTGCTTTTTTCGGTAAATGGATTTGCTCCAGCTTGTTCCAACCATCCGTATACTCAAAAGGGTAAACACATTTACGAGTAACGAGTGGCAAGTCTTCAGCATTAATTAATCTTTAATCGTGTCCAACACCACCGCCAGATCCTACACGTGACCGATAATCACATGCAAAATAAATTTAATCTCGACAATAACATTAATCGAATCCACATATGACATAAACCCGTTAATAAATTTTAAAAATTATTGGTATATCCACGATGTAGAGAACATCGTGGGCATGATAGAAATAACTATTATTATTATTATTATTATTGTTATTTCCATCATGATCGTGGGTATAATCTTAATTCTTAACTCCATAGACAAGTATACTAAAGTATGCTTAACTCCTAAGGGCCAGTTGTACACAATGTAGTATGTACACTTGTACCATCACGACTGTACAACTAGGCCTAACTGGTATCTACAGTGCCAAATACAGGCCAACCATGTTTACGGAACATTATTATGTATGTAAAGATAATTTGTATTATCGATTAAAAACAACATTTTTTCAAACGATTTTCTTGTTCCATGAAATATGTAATCCGTCGCTACCAAATCAGCCAATTCTTACTTTTTTTGAGGTTATGAGTTAAGTCGTCCATTCGATTTCTAGTCCTTTTATGCTGGCTAGTTACGTTCGGTTTTCGTTTGTAGTTTGTCTTTGAAGTTTTCTTCCTTAAATCGACATCAAAATGGTAAGTAAATTTAAATAAAATTATTACAATTTAACATTTGTTAAATTTTAACATTGGCTTTTATAAGTGTTCGGTTGTATCGTGATTATTATACGAATAATTTAATGGTGTAGATGTCCATGTGTTCTTTTGTATAACGTGCCATACCTAGTGTTGATTGTTTTATTATTAATTTATCTAGTTACAACTCGTTTTAAGTATTGTTACATTCTTTAGACTCGCAAGCGCCGTAATGGAGGAAGATCAAAACACGGCCGTGGTCACGTCAAGCCTGTGCGTTGTACCAATTGCGCACGCTGCGTACCCAAAGACAAGGCAATCAAGAAGTTTGTTATTCGTAATATTGTTGAAGCTGCCGCTGTCCGTGATATAACTGATGCTAGTGTATATACATGTATGTATCATACAGTTGATGTACCTAAATCTAAAATACTTCAACTTCCACTAATTAGTTTGTTTTATTTGTAGCATACCAATTGCCAAAATTATATGCTAAATTGCACTACTGTGTTTCTTGCGCCATCCATTCCAAAGTGGTCAGGAACAGATCAAAGGCTGACCGTCGCATCAGGACACCACCAAGCCGTAACTTCCCACGAGGGGTAAGATTAACTTAGAATTGCTAATTTATTATTCATCTAAGGGCCATTCTTATAATGTCCTGTTATTGTCTGATAATGCTAACCGGCAGAATTTCTTATGTGTTAATCGATAAAATCCTACCGGTTAGTTTTAACTGAATACTATAAGAACGACTCTTAATGTTTTTCCATCATTTAATAGTCTTGATTTATAATTTTGGTACAAGGCTTTATTAAAATCTTAATGATATTTGAAACATTTTAGAATTATAATACTGCTCAAGAATACTTTGCACTAATGTGTTTATGTTTATCAGGCACTTAGAATTTATGTTTTGTGTTGCAGGATAACAATCGTCAAGGAGGACAACCTCAAAGAAAACCGTAATTCTCATCGTATTATGGGGATACAAAATTATATTATACCTTCATTTAAGATATAAAAATACATTTTGATTCTGACAAAAACAAAAAATTGTATTTATGTTACCTTAACCTTCCTTTAAAGTTATACAATGAGTACCACAAAGATTATGATTATCTTATTGGTAAGTTTGTGTTCATATGATATTTATAAATCATTAGATTCTTATTACCTGTTTTAATTTATTTCTATAACCAATTTATCAAATTTTACAGAAGTATTTCTCTTAAATTTTTTTTTTACTCTTAATATTTTTATGTGATATAAATACTTAATTAATATAATATGATTTTAAATTTAATACTAGATCCTAAATAATATAGTTATCTTATAATTGTTAATAGGTAAAAACCCCTGAATTAAAACTAACAAAATGAATTGCTATCATGGAATATACTAACATGTGTGCTTGTACAACAGATATACTAGATATAGCACATAATATATGGCTCAAATGTCCTTTTAATTTATGTTTGTTTTACAACTAAGGATTTAAAATAATCTACTAAAAAAATGTTTTGAATTAATCTATTGGTTTAATCACTAATTCATTTTTAATATAATAATGGCAACGGTATTTAATTTTTTGTCTAAGATTTAATTCATTCTATCATCTATAATAATAAAAGTTACATTGCTATTGGCAGAACTCTAAACAATTGGAAAAAAAAAATTATTTTAATCTGTTATTAAACAAATTGAATTGATTAAAGTAACATGTTGCAAAGAAAATTTCAATTGATAAAACATCTACTTAAAGTAACAAATTAAAACTTACATTATTAAAAAAGCAATGAAAACTGTTCCATCTATATTCAAATATGGTTATTTATTATTTTATATTTTTATTATCTAAATAGGGAGTGTATTTATGCATAATACTGTTTTAGTTTGTGTAGTTCCTCATTATTACTGAAAACAAGTAGTTATGTACAAATATTAATTTGAATTAAACGTACTAACTATAGAACACCATTCCCTTGTGGTATCACTGGTATCCCATGCTAAAATTTTACTACAGAGAGTCCTATTCTAGTAGATTTCCTAACCCATTTTAGGTTTTCATTAACTTTATTATACTTTTAACATTCTTTTTTTAATGAAATCAGCAGTGTAAAATCCTAACTTTATCTGGAAAACTGGCACTTACATTTTTCTCACTCACAAAGTTGTTTCTGTAACTTGTCTGAGTTATTCAATTTAAATCTCCTTAAGTACTTTTATCTGATCTAAAGTGAATTAGGTTTTTAAATAAAAAAAATACTTATTCATTTATAACTATTTTTTTTTTCAAATTTTGTCCAAAAAGTTATTGAGATTTGAAGTAGTTTATAGTTGAAGATTTCTATATTTCTTGATATCAAAATCGGTCTTGACTACTATCTTGAATTAATCAATAAAGTCAGTAGATATTTACTATGGCATAAGTGAGGTTTATGCATTGTTTATTTAATTACATTGAATAAATAGCTCATACAATAAATTTAGATGGTCAGATTATTTTTAAAAGCAATATTTTAAACATGAATTAGTGTCTTTAGAATTTCATATTGATATCAATCAACTGAGTTAATTATTGAATGTATTATATTATGGTTGAAAACTTAACATAAAAAAAAAAAATACTTTAGGTATTAATACCAAAAAAGGTTTTGTATTAATTAAAAAATTGTCATTTAAGTTATTGTGATGGAGATAAATTTGTATATGGATCAATGCTAATGTAGGACAAGTAAGTATCTAGTTCTTTCAATACTTTCCATTGATTTTATATGTTTAATGGAAAAGCACATTATATAAAATTCAGAGAATAAAAATAGTTAACATTAAATGTTATATTTATTGCTTGTATATTTTATACACTTTACAGTTCATGAATAAAAAAGGGTCAATTGATTGGACTAAGGGATTAATATCCTTTCAATAATTATTTATAAATACACAGTCATGGTTATCTTAATTAATATTTAAAACTAATTCTGTGCAAAAAATGTAAATACAACATTCACAATAACTGTGAAAACAAATAATGACTATTTTTTATCATCAATTAGTGCGTTTGTAGCCTCTTTAAGTGTCTTTTCCATAAGTTTGCCAGTATTGCAGAAACCGTGCTTGGTCTTGCCAAATGAATTGGGTCCGGCTGACGTCGGAGTATCCCTACCAATATTTCTCATACGCATTCTAGCTTCTTTGGGCATTTCTTCAGGTTCGTCATCACTAACATCACCAAATACTGCCGCAACAGACTTTGATGCTGGTTTTGGTAGAATAGGTGGTTCTTTCTAAAAGCACACATTAATTTGTCAAAACATGCATTGAAATAAAAATCTCATAACATCATTTTATTTCTCTAATGTTTCACGTTATTAAATATACTTACAGTGGCAGGGCTGTTAAGAGTTATCTTAATGCCGGATTTTGCTGGAAGGGTTTTTTTCATCATTCCAAAAGATAATTTAGGTTTCTTGTCCGGTTGTTGTTTTTCTTTCTCAACTCCATCTATGGGGGAAAAAAAAATATATATTTGTATTTTATGACGTAGAATTCTATTCAAACATATACATACCTTTGGAGGAAATCTCGATTTCATTCGACAATCTTTTTGACATGATTTAATGGCAATAGTGCAATACAGTTTCACAGAAGCATATAAATAAAATTGTGTACAAATACAATAAAAATAGAATAGTGTTCTTTAGCGTAAACTATTATCTAACAAATGAAAGTCTCAAATATTCGCTAGATACAAACCAAGCGTTCAAATTTAAAATTTGAAATATTATACTATTGTGTACCTATAATAATTGGTATTTACCATTTGATGCTTCGTGTTCACACTTCCAAATCCAAACATTGTTATCAAGCGATTCACAACGTTATCATAAGACGTTGGATAAAAACAAAAAACAAAACAGTCTTCATATACCGAATAACTAGTGTATGGTTAATATTTCATAAAATTATTTGTGTACAGTGTGGACAGAAACAACCTACAATTGGTAATAATATTATGGTCTATATCCGAGTTCCGAGTCATCACAGAATTTCCACCTTTGTACCGCGATATTTCAAATAAAATTCTATTAGAAATTTTATAATATGCCCGTAGTTCTTTAATTGTGACCTTTCAACCATCCTCGCAGTAAATTCGTTGTTATAATTAAATAATAATTGGTCATAAATTATTATTGATTTAACTGATATATTTTTTTTTATTACTATTCCAATAACAGTCATAAACCTCTCTATACCGTATGCCCTTTGAAGTTTGAATGAACTTAACTTCAACAAAGTAGTCTAAAAATTAAAATCAGCTTAACGTCATGAAAATGTAAATAATGCTGGAATAAAACTACAATTATATTTATATAAAAAAAATGCAATTAATTTGTGTAGCATCTAATATTGTGTATGTGTATGTTAAATATATTTTTTTGATAAAAATTACAAAAATGACTGGGAACTATTTGAAAATATTTTATTATTAGCACTTGAAAATAAAAAGTTTGACAGATGTCATTTTTAGTGCAGGCAGTGCAGCTGTGGAAAATGGGAATCATACACAAAAACACAATTGTAAAGGCGCCAATATTTGTTAGCAAATTCAATTAAAAAGTGTTCAAATTATATATTTTATAGGAAGAAGTAGATAGTAAAAGATCTAATTTTTAAATAAATTATAAAAAATAGCTAGCTTTTTCTACACAAAAATGCTACACTTTGTAAAAATATTGTTGATTAATTAACAATTTGTTTTTAAATTTACACAAATTTTTAAGTTATGACATTTGTTTTAAAGATTAATATTATTATTTTCATTATTAAAATATTACTTTTTAGTGTATTGAAACTATTTAGAGAATAATCTAAAAATAGATGAGAGAAAAAAAATTAAGCTATCCGGATACCTTTTACTTGTTATTTCTTAAAGGAATATTGATGTTGTGTCTAAAGTTATGCAATACGGTTATTAAAAATTTGGATGCCATAATATCAAATACACATTGATTCACAAACCGTCTCCCCATGGACCATGACTACCTACTGATAATGTGAACATATATTATCATGAACCTTAGACTACTATACTATGGATATAGCTATGTGTATAATTGTTCTAGTACTAAATTGTGTCCAAAATCATCCTCACCACCTTCAAAATTTCACAGTACACGACACTAATGCACATCATGAACTTAATTGGGCAATTGATGTAATCTTATCTATTTCAGTATGCCACCAAATACACATTTAATTCATCAGAAATCACTTTCTTAGTAATATTATAGATTATATATAAATGTTGGATTAAAAAACATTATTAATAAATGAAACTATACAATACATTTTTTTGGTAAAATGTCACATAATATACAAATAATATTGAATAAATCTGAGTATTCTAATAACTTACTTAATAATTACATTTAAAAACTTTGTTAGCTAACAAAATCCGAGAAATAAATTTAAGTGTATAGTTTTTCTTAACTTGTTTATAATAATGCTTCATACCTAAAGATGTATATAATAATATTAGGAAAGTAGTTATGAATAATTAAGATTAAAAAAAAAAAAAACAATATTCAAAATTTAATCCTTATGTTCAAACAGCCAAAAAGAGTCACAACACACGTCGTCGTACTCGTTAATTGTGCGTCATTTAGGAGGTTCCAATGTAGCTGAACCAAAATCGGTCATATGAGGGAATTTTACTTTTTTCCTATCCAACTCATCTTGTGCCCACATTATTAGCTTCATAAGATTGTAAAGTTTTGGTGTAATTGTTGGTTGATTGTGAAATCTCAAAATAGCTGCATTCAGTTCACTAGATACCTGTTAAATATAATAAGAAAACATTTAATTTTATATAAAATTTTATAGCATCACATATTACTTTTTGTCTATGTGTAGTCTGAAGAAGATCAGCAAATGGACTCTTTTGAGGTTCTTCGAATGCTAATAATGCAAGTGTTCTTTCTAATTCTGTAAGTATAGTAGGATTTCCTTCTCCAACTTCTGATAGTTTAGCTTGGGCAAATACAAGAGCTTCTTCAATATTACCTTCTTTGATAAGTTCAATTAGATGCAGTTGCTTCAAAATAAATATAAACAAATAAAATAAAAAATTACTATTATTTTTTAAATTAAGACATAGTTACAGGTATACATAAATCATAACAAAAATTAGTAGTTATGTGTAATACCTATAGAACGTAAGAATTTAATATCTGTAATTTTAATAATTTATAACTATTCACTTAAATTATGATATTATATTTTTAAATTACTTCTGACATTTGAAATATTTTTAACATTGTAGTTTTTTTTTTTTTTTACATGTGTCATCTTTAAATAAGTCATATCCTCCACCTCTCATTCACAAATAACATTGTTTATAAAAATGTTTCCACATAAAAAATGTTGCTATATTAATTATTATACATCCAGAAAAATTTAAACTTTTAATAGACTATTACGTAATACTTAAAACCCATAAAATATTATGTCAAAAAAAAATTAAATTATACAATATACTGGTCATTTTTAAATTAAAACAAAAGAGATTTTTAGTCTCAACAGTTAAACAAATGATAAACAGGTACTTATAATTCTAATTAGACAGAACGCAATGTATTATAAAAATAGACACAATCTAATTGAATTAAAACACTATGATAGGTATTAAACAAGATAATGAAAAACAATTAACCTGTAAATGAAAATATAAATCACGATCGTCATCAAGTAGACCAGGATATAATTGATTGATTAGTGTAATAGCTTCTTGCATTTTTCCTGACTGTACAGACTCAATCACTTTAATCCGATCTCCCAAGGTATTTAACTTGAGGGGAGAACTAATACCAGCTTCTTGTTCAAATTTTTCTGCTGCTTCTTTGAATCCTTCTACAATATATAACACAATTTGCATACATTTTTAAGATGTACAAGGGAACAAAAAGTAATTGTTTACACATACCAGACACCAAGTAGTTCATAATAAGTTTGTTCATGTCTTTACGGTTGACTTTCATATTTTCGATTCGACTAAGCCAATCTGGCTTGGTAACGTTTGGCTGTGTCGATGGTGAAAAGCTCATGATTGCTATACCAATGTGTTAACGCACAATTTACGTACAAGTCAAAATCACAGCAAAACAATAAAAGTAATTCACCAGTAGACGAGTGTAATAAACGAAAAACAACAACTAAGAAAAATAATAAATATTGTAAAGTGTTACGGAAATAAAAAAGTAATATGATGTCAAAACTCAAAAGCTGCTGTGATATAGTGATATCAATATTATAATATTATTGTCATATGGTTACTTTTCTTGATTTTAATTTCAAAGGTGGTAACAGTGAGATAATGTTATCAAATTTTTATCCTCAATTTTTAACTTCCTCAGACCTCAATTTACCACAGACTTCTATAATATAGAAATTGGTAGTAGTTACTACTGTTTTCCGATATGTTTTAAATCATAATCTTATAAACAAACTAAAACTTTAGTCAAAACATTCTGAATCATAGAAAAAAGGTTAAATGCTTGAACTTAAAGTCCCATAATAACTTACTTACTACAGAATATTTACTATTTAGATAATATCTGTGATGATGACTGATAACACTCAACAATTTTATCTAAAGTTTATTTGCAAGTTCCAATATTGACATTTACATTATGTGCTTACTGTTTAGTTATATATAGCTATATAGTTATATAACGTTTTAGTACCATTGAAAAAAGTTAAGAGATAAATAGTCTTGTAATATTAAAATACTCTAACTGTGGTGTGAATTGCGAGGTAACTGTAGTAGTGTTATATTGAAATACCAAAGTCGTAAATTATGTTAACTTTATTTTTATAAAGAGTGTGGGTATTTAAATTTGTTATATACAAACAATATGATCTAAAAATAATGTAAGTGATCGTTTGTTTTAAAACTATTAGGTATTTCATATTGGATATCAAAACGGCAAAGATGAGTAATAATCTGAATAGCACTTTTAACTATGTGTATAGTTGTTCATTAGAGACAAACGTTCAGATAAAAATTGGAACTCTTGAAGGTATCAAGCACAACATTGATTATGAAAAAATACTTAATGATCCAATGAAAAAATTTTCTGGTTTATACCAAAAGCAAATTTCTGATCTGGTAGTATACTGCCAAGTATACAGTGACGGTAAACCACTTAGTTTGCCAGTTTCGACTTCTTACAAACATTTTACTAACCGCTGGAGCTGGAATGAATGGGTTGTATTACCGATCCAGTTTAGTGATCTGCCAAGAAATGCATTATTAACTCTGACAGTGTATGACTGTGCTGGACCAGCTTCTATGACTGCAGTTGGTGGTACGTCTATATCATTGTTTGGCAAGCATGGTGTTTTTCGACAAGGTATGATTGACCTCAGAGTATGGCCTGATAGAGAAGCTGATGGTAACATATCTTCTACACCGGGAAAGTGTTTGTCAGACACTAATCGTATGCAATCTCTTGCTAAATTGGCCAAACAGCATAGGAATGGCAATATTCCCGAAGTTGACTGGTTGGACAGGTTAACATTTAGAGAGATTGAACTTATCAATGAAAAAGAAAAAAAGACCTCCAATTATCCTTATTTAATGATAGAATTTCCAGAAATTATATCGAATTCTACTGTCTATAGTGTTGTGCATTATGAACAAGACGGTGATGAAATATATCCATTTAGAGTTAATCCAGACATAGTTACTGTACCAGATGCTGAAGTAATGCAGGAAAATTTAGTTGAAAGTAAACATCATAAACTTGCCAGAAGTTTAAGAAGCGGAATATCAGACAAGGATGCGAAACCAACTGCAACAATAAGGGATATGTTAAACACTATTGTTGGATATCCACCTACAAAAATATTAACAACTGAGGAACAAGATCTAATTTGGAAGTACAGATTTTATCTATGTAATCAAAAAAAAGCTCTAACAAAATTTCTAGAATGTGTAAACTGGAAATTGCATGGAGAAGCTATGCAGGCATTAGATATGATGTATCAATGGGCTCCAATGGATGTAGATGACTCATTGCGTTTATTAAGTCCAGCATTCAAACATTCTTCAGTACGCAAATATGCTGTTGAACGATTGCAACAAGCAACTGATGAAGATTTACTCTTGTATTTATTGCAGTTGGTTCAAGCTCTTAAGTATGAAAACTTTGAACACATCAACAATAGCTTAAAGTTAATGGAAGATAAATATCCTGTAACCGATAGTCTTACGGAGTCAATATCTGGACTAAGTTTAAAAGACAGCAGTGACAGTAATATTGCTTGTACAATTAATCATTTTGAAATGTGTAAGCCTGAAGATATGGACTTGGCGCGGTTTTTGATTCATAGGGCAAGTAAAAACTTCAGCTTAGCTAATTATTTTTATTGGTATTTGATGATTGAATGTGAAGATCAAGACTCCACTATTAAACAAGATATACGTGTTCGTAACATGTATTTAAGTGTTATGAAAACATTTCTGATGACTTTGTATAATGGTAGTCCAGAATGTCAACGAATACATGGAATGTTGACTCGTCAACAAAACTTTATTGATCGTTTGGTAAAAATAATCAAAACTGTTGCCAGGGAAAGTGGCAACCGTAAAAAGAAAACCGATAAGCTTCAAGCATTATTAGGTGAAACTGATACTAAATTTAGTTTTATGTCTTTTGAACCTTTACATTTACCACTTGACCCGAGTATACATATTACTGGGATAGTTCCTGAGAAAGCAGTCCTTTTCAAGTCTGCTTTAATGCCTTCAAGACTCACATTTACGGTACAAGACAACAAAGAGTATGTAGCTATTTTTAAACATGGCGATGATTTGCGACAAGATCAACTCATATTACAGATTATCACACTTATGGATAAACTTTTAAGAAGTGAAAACTTAGATTTAAAACTTACTCCATACAGAGTGTTAGCAACAAGCACACGGCACGGTTTTGTGCAGTTTGTAAATTCACTACCTGTTGCTGAAATATTAGCAACAGAAGGTTCAATACAAAATTATTTCCGTAAAACCCATCCAAATGAGAATGCACCCTTTGGAATATCTTCTGATATTATGGAGAATTATATAAAAAGTTGTGCCGGCTACTGTGTTATTACGTATTTACTGGGAGTCGGTGATCGTCATTTTGATAATTTATTATTGACTTCAACGGGTAAACTGTTTCATATTGATTTTGGATACATATTGGGTAGAGATCCTAAACCATTGCCTCCGCCTATGAAATTAAGTAAAGAAATGGTTGAAGCAATGGGTGGTGTTAACAGTGAACATTATCATGAATTCAGAAAATTATGTTATACTGCATTTTTACACTTGAGGCGTCATGCTAATCTTATACTAAATCTTTTCTCATTGATGGTAGATGCCAGTGTACCAGATATTGCACTAGAACCAGATAAGACTGTTAATAAAGTTCAAGACAAATTCAGATTGGACTTGGGCGATGAAGAAGCTGTTCATTATTTCCAAAATCTATTGGATGTATCTGTTACTGCTGTGATGGCAGTACTTGTTGAGCAGTTACACAAATTTGCTCAATATTGGAGAAAATAAAATATAAAAATACAAAATTAACTGTTGATTATTTATTATACTATTTTTATATTATTAATTATTTACACATAATATATATATATTTTTTAATGATCTATGTTTTTTTTTCATATCTTAAGATGAATGTTGTTTATGAATTGATAATTAGCTATATCATAGTGTTATCTTATCTTTAATAATGTGTAAGCCTTAATACGTCAGTTGAATAATTGTTGATTTTTTCTCAAGTACACATCTTTTAATAAGACAACTGACAAATCATATTTATTTTATACATTCAACAGAAAATAAATTTAAGACACATCATGGTGTTCAATGCATCTGGTAATTATCTCATCACACTTTCATTTAATTTATTCATTTATTATAGATGGGTGTGTAAACATTTTAAAATATTTGTTCTTACAAAGATTTAATTTTAAATTAATTAAGTTAACAATTATGTAATTGTATAATTGTTATATTATATTTCAGATAGTTTATTGAAGTTATTTAACCTATTGCCTAGTAAATGAATTACGAGTATGTAAATATGTACTTATGTTAAAACATACAGCAAATATTATTTTAAGTTTATTAAAAAAATCATAAATCTCAACAATATAAATTACTTTATAAGGTATACTAGGATTGAAATTTGGTGTTTATAATTTGTATAACTGTATATTTAACAAAATTAAATAAAACCACTTGTGACAATAACTAAATTATTTTTTAATGTTTAAATAAACATATTTAACTTAATATTATTAATCCTAAAAAAATATATTCAAAATTAAAAGAAAGGCTTAGATTGTAAGTATTTCCTTAATATCTAAGTGCTTTATTGTCTATAGTTTATTTTTATGTAAAATTTGAGTTCTATAATAATAATAACTTGATGTTGGACTAAATAAAAAAGTTATTTTATAAGATAATAACATGACTAAATTTGAATTTTTCAATAATATTTATAGATTATAGTTAGTGAAATAACCAAAGTTAAAATATTATCTTATTATACTATTTAAATGTTTGTAATGTTTATATTATTGGTCTTCTATTACAATAACAGGTCATATAAAGATAACCTTAAAATAAATTTCTTATTTATAACTTTATGAGAAGTGTTTAATTATTAATGTTGGATAAAAATTCGAAAAGATCTTTATGTTGATTTTCTTTTAAACATTTGATTATTTTACTTTGTATGATAAAAAATATAATATAATACCTACATCATTTTATAAAATTTCTGATTATAATTAAAAATTTTAAAATACAACAAGCAACTACCTAATAGTTGTTAATTATAAACAAAATATTTATCAAGGTCAAAAGGTATATAAAATCCCCATATATTTAATAAAATCTATAGAAATGGTTGTATCATAACATGAAGTTAAAATCAAGTCAAATTTAAATAAATAAAAAAAAAATAGTACAAACATTTAAGTTTTTTTTGAATATTAAATAATGAAAATATTTTCTTCAAATTGTTTATAAATTATAAATTTATAATTAAACGCATATTAAAAGTCAAAAAAACAAAATGAGTAGTTGATTTGTTTGGTGATACTTACACATAATTATTTTAAAATTAACAGAATTATACCTTTTTAGTTTTTTTCTAAATTATATCTTAAAATTTAAATTTAGAACATCCTCATAAGAGGTACAATCCGTTAAAAGGAGAATGGATTTTGGTTTCTCCTCACCGAATGAAAAGACCTTGGGATGGACAAACAGAAACTGTGCACAGTGATATGGGTCCAGAATTTGATCCTACCAACCCACTATGTCCTGGTGTAGTCAGGAGCAGTGGTATTGTTAGTATAAAACTATATAATATTTTAATCTACAACATTATAATTTAAAATATTTTTAGTTAACTCCAGATTATAAGTCCACATATGTTTTTACAAATGATTTTCCTGCCATGTTAGAGGATACACCATCACCTCCCAAAAGTGATGATCCTTTGTTTCAAATTGAAGGAGTTAAAGGGACATGCCGTGTTATGTGTTTTTATCCTAAATCCAATGTAACTATTGCTCTCATGTCAATAAATGATATAGTAAATGTGATTTCAAGGTATAGTTAGTAGTACATTATATACATTTAACATTATGTTGTTCATTTTTACTATATTTTTTTTTTAGTTGGATACAGCAATTAGAAGAACTAGGAAAAACCTATACTTGGGTGCAAATTTTTGAAAATAAAGGCACTATGATGGGTTGTTCTAATCATCATCCTCATTGCCAAATATGGGCTTGTTCGTTTTTACCAAATGAACCACGTATAAAAGATATTCATCAGAGAGAATACTTGGAAAAATATGGAAGACCAATGCTGATGGATTATGTTGATCGTGAATTGAAAGCAAAAGTAAGCTATTTGTGCTGAAGAAAGCATCATTCGGTCTAAGCCTCTTTTAAGGTTATTATATACTCATGTATAACTCTATAGCCTATAAAATACATTACTATGATAACTATCTTTGGTGGGACAATATGATTTGGAGTCCTTATTTGACATGCATTGTTAAACCCATATATAACAATATAAATACAAGTGTACAACAGCAAACATCAACTCTGAAGTATAATAATAATTAATATTTTAAAATTAAGAAAAATATTTATTTTTACAAATTATACATAACAGGGGCATAGGTATAAATTTCTTATGGGAGGGGTTTAAAGTAGGAATCGTGAGATAGTTAGGAAAATTTATATTTTTAGTTAATTTAATCTAGTGTAAATTTAATTTTCAATGAGGGGGTTGAACCCCTCAAACCCTCCTTACCTACGCCCTTGTTACATAATATAATATAAAATAAATATGTATCTTTTGTCTCTCTTAAGATGAGTAGCATTTAAGGCACTTACTTTATTTATACATCCCTCTTAGTAAAACACTGCTTATGACTATAAATCTTCTTTACTTAATATACCATTGCTTGTCCCAGTCAATAACTTTTTTTTAATTAGGTAATATTTTTTAATCAATAACTAAGTTATTAGTTAGATTGGAAAAAAAAATGAAGTTTTTTCTTGTTTAAAAAACTAAAAATAAAAAGAGCAAAATGTTTGTTATTGTATTAGATACCTACTTAGAAATAATGTATATAATTTTTTAAATAATAATTATGTATTACTTATTAAGTACTGGTAGAAAGTAAAGTGGTATGTACCAAGGATAGTTATTTAAATATACTAATATAAATTTTTTAGTGAAATTACTTTTTAAAACATATACTTTTAAATAGATAAGAATTGTTACTGAAAATCAACACTGGGTTGTTTTGGTGCCATTTTGGGCTATATGGCCATATGAGACTATGGTATTACCTAAGAGGCACATAAAAAGGATGAACGAAATTACAGAACACGAAAAAACTACTTTGGCATCAGTAATGAAAATCTTGACAATAAAATATGATAACATGTTCAAAACATCATTTCCATATTCAATGGGTTGGCATGGTATGTAAAATATAACTACAGAAATTAAGCTTATAAATAATAATACTAACTGTATTACCAATATATTGTTAGGTGCACCAACTGGACCAAACTGTGAAAATAGTGACCATTGGGTATTCCATGGGATTTATTTGCCACCATTGTTACGTTCAGCAACAGTGAAAAAATTCATATCTGGGTAAATAACATTATAATACTTATTTTTAAAGATAATTATTAATCAATTATACTCGTATGTATTTGTTTAGATTTGAGTTGTTGGCTCAATGCCAAAGAGATTTGACTGCAGAACAAGCTGCAGAACGATTAAGATTACAATCAGATATTCACTATTTACAATAAAACCAAATAAACATACTTAGCTCAAGAATAAAATTCAAAGGGACCTTTTTATTATCAAAATAATTGCCATGTAACAATATTATAGTAGTTACAATACAGTTTATCAACAATATTTTATTTTTAATATATTGGAAAATCGTTGTCTACTTGCATACTCCATTCATATAATCCTCCTACAACATCTTTTATCCATTTAACATTGTTAGTTATCTCAGTGTATTTTTTTAACTCATCTACAGCTCTTTGAGAGTCATTGCCTCGACGACAAATAGTAATTACTGTAAAAAATTATACGTATTAAGTCTTTTTGTCTGCACATGTATCTAACAAAACGATTAATCAATATTAATTCTACTTACAGTTTGGTGTTATGTTACCAAATGAATTGATATCTTTAATCAACTTAGAAAGAGTATCTTTATTTTTCAAATCATTTAGCTGAATATTTATTGAAAAAGGTAAATGACACATGTCATATTCTACTTTTCTACGTACATCTATCATCAAAAATGGTTGTTTTTTAGATACCAATTCAATTAAATCTAAAACTGTTATGCGTTCATTTTCTTTCAGCAAATTAAGTACTTTAAACTAATAAAATAAACAATCAATAAATTAATGTTTTAAAAATCTTGTGCATATTATATTTACTTTATCATTTGCTTTTGATCCACAAAACTCTTCATAATCCATGTTTATTGTTATATCTTCTGGGTTTTTAGTGCATATACATCCACTTCGTTTTACATTTGTTAATTTAATTTTTTTGAACTCACAATCTCCCCCATCGTATAACAGCAAACTGTTGTATAATACATTTGGATGATCAACAATAATTTTAATAGTTTCCATTGCTTGCAGAACCCCAATAACGCCAGGAACTGTAAATAATAATTAGAGTAAATGTTTTGTATACACCTATACAAGGACAAAAATAACTAATGATATATTGTTACCTGGTCCTAAAACACCTGCTGAAGCACAATTCCCTACAGTTTCAGGGGATTGTGGTTTTGGATGTAAACATCTAAAGCATACGGATCCTTTGTAGTTATAAACGGTTAGTTGTCCATCACAATGTATAGCTGATCCTGAGACTAAAGGCTTACCAGCTTTTACACAAGTATCATTAATTATATATCGAGTAACTAAATTATCACTAGCATCTATAATTACATCATACTGTTTAAAAATGTCCAATGAGTTATGACCGTCCAATTGAATGTCATGGACAACAATGTTAACATCTTCATTCATACTGAAAATGTTACAGATAACCATTATTTAAAAATAGTAATAATAGTAATAAGATAAATGTTTGTATAAAAATTTTTTAGGTAATGAATAATATTTAAGTACAAATATTACAAACCGATTTAATGACAGTTTTCCAGAGTCAACTTTTCGCATACCAACATTGCCTTGAGCATGCAACAACTGTCTATGCAAATTACTAAGTTCAACTTCATCATAGTCAACTAGTCCAATTGTACCCACACCAGCACTTGCTAAATACATTGATGATGGACATCCTAGACCACCAACTCCAATTATAAGAACACTTGACATTTTTAATTTTTTTTGTCCTAATGAAATATTAATAGTTTTAATATTTATAAAAGTAAGTAAACAAAAATGTTTTTACCTTCAACACCAATTTCTGGTAAAATCATCTGTCTGCTATAACGGTTAATGTCAAGTTTAGTCAAGCAATGCTTCTGAAATATTAAAAAATGTTAAATACATATAAATTGCATATGAATAATAAACAACAATGTTCAATAACACACTATTTACATTAAGAGGATGTCTGCGCACTATTTGTTTTCCCTCTCTGCCCCACGCGCAACATAGTCAAAACGCATTTATGCAGAATCATTTTTTCTATGTTTTTAAGTAATCTTAGAGTAAAATCACCCATTACAAAAAAGATAGACAATAATATTTTTAAAGGAATGACATTGATTTTATATTTTATTGTTATTTGACTTTCAAAATAAAATAATGTTGTAAATTTAAACGATGTTTAAATTGTTTTGAGACCATATTTTGACAAATCGATATGTTATTCCCTCAAAAATATTATTCTCTATCTTTTTCGTAATGGGTATTTTTACTTTAAGATTACTTAAAATCGTGGAAAAAATGATTCTACGTAAATGCTTTTTATCTATGTTGCGTGTAGGCCAGAGAGACAAAACTAATAGCGCGCTGACATTCTCTTAAGACTTATGTAAAATTTAAAACATATATTTGATATACATTTTTTTAAAGTTTTCAGATTTTATAAGGTACCTTACCTTATAAAATTATAATTATAATTATAATTTTACCTTCATATAATATTACAATAAAAGTGTTGTCATAGGCACAAAAATATGAAAACTAGCAAGTATATAAATATTTCAAGTATTAAAATATTATAATATTATAACAGCACTTAGTTTTAAGTATATCTGGCATAAAATATAAAAGTAAATAATTTAAAAAAAATAATTGTACCTACCTATAAATAATAAAGAAAAAATTGCAAATAAAATAAAATTATGCAATAAATAGTAATATGTTATTACTGAACTATGGATCTATTTTAAAAATTATCAAATTTTTTTTTTAGAATAATTCTAAGTAGGTAGAAGCTAAATTTTTATTTTTTATTTTTTTGTAGCTGCATCTAGCATTATTCAAATGCAATTATTTAATTTTTCATACTTTCTTCTATTTTAAAGGCATAAATAAATACCCAAATTGATAAAAAAAACAAAATCGCAATATAGTGTAAAACAGTTATTTGATTGAATTTCAGGAAGCTTTGCAATATTTTTGTATTTTCAACATTCAATCACATTATAATATGTATAATCAAACTTTTATTAGTTTTATTAACTTAAATCTCAGAACTTGAAATTACAAGTTTGGAAAGCACTTTATATTATTGTATGACCTTTTGATATTTATAAGGTACCTGTTTTTTTTTCAATAATGCAGTTTTTTTGTTCAATTCAACTTTTAAAAGTGCTATCTCGGCAGATAATCGACTTATTTCTTCATCATTGTTAATGTCATTCATGTCTTCAGTATTATCTAAGCACGATGTCATTTTTAATACATTTGACTATCTGAATCAACGTGTTAACTGATTTTTAACAGAATAATGAAGTACGAATAGTACGATACAGTTTAGAAACCTACAGTTCACAATCAACCAAAACTAATTCTTCCAATTTTTCAGTTTACTTAATAATTATTACTCAACACGGACTTGTTGTAATTTACAAGCACAAAATAGATAAAATCATAAAATCATTTTATCATCAACAACACGTGAACTACTTGAAAATTGAAGTTTGAATCACCATCACGATTAAAGATATCACCAAAAACCATTTTGCGGCTTGAATAGTAAGTTGATAACACAAACGCGATTATAAAACACAGACTTCTATACTATAACATATTCTATATAGACATCTGTGTTATAAAAGGTCTACATTCTGATAACATAACGATAAAAAAAATTGATTAATTAGAGTTCAATAATCTAAGACCGTGGTTCAAACTTTTATATTTTTTTAGTTTAAATGACAAATTATTTGAAACCGAGTCACCGAGATAATAAGTGTATGAGACTTCTATTTTATAACACACAAATATAATATACAATAATATATCATGTTTTTACTAAACAAAAATCGTCGGTTTAGACCAACAGCAAGAAATCTTGTTGTCGTGTTTCAGGTGAGATGATAGAATTGTAATTTGTTCTAAACTAAATAAACGTATTTTTTAGGTGTCAAATTTTAGTGTCAATGTTAGTCTAAAAAAACAAAAAATTTATACATCTGTCAGCCATGCCTTAGAGGATATTAAACCAGGCAGTTCAATTCTATTTGGTGGTTAGTTAAATGATGAATATTATTTAATAGTTAAGTTATAATATGCTCTATTAATTACATTAGAGTAAATTATTATTTAATTAAATTAACAATAGGTATATTTAATAAATGACGGATTTTTATGTATACATTTATATAATGTATTTTTTATTTTAAAAATAATTTTATAACAAAAATTTTGATTGATTTAACTAAGTAGTTAAATGTAGTTATAAAGTTTCTATTTTATCTCACATTAAAATAATTAGTGTGTCATAAAAAAATATCAGAATCAATATATTTTACAGAATTATTTTAATGTTAGAACTTGCATGTTAGTAATAAAACTATTAACATACATTGTATTATAATAATGTTTTAATTAGTCATGTTTTTGTTAGTATGTTTTTAGTATAGTTGTATTTCTTATTGATTCAAATTCAAATTGTTTTTAACATGTTCTATAATTCATTAGGAATCATGAAAAATAAATTATAATAATTAAATATGTTTATTTTTTATTTTTTTTATAATTATAGGTTTTGGTCTTTGTGGTATCCCTGAAAAACTGATTGATGGTTTAGTAGAACGAGAAGATATAAAAGACTTGACAGTTATAAGTAATAATGCAGGCGTAGATAACTTTGGCCTGGGAAAGTTATTGAAACAAAAGAAAATATCTAAAGTAATCGGTTCATATGTGGGTGAAAATTCTGAATTTGTTCAGCAATATCTAAATGGAGAACTTACAGTTGAACTCACTCCTCAAGTTTGTAGATTAATAATATTAATTAGTTTCATATTGTACGCTAGCTCCATATGATTCTAAAACCTCATTTTTAGGGAACACTAGCTGAACGTATACGTGCTGGAGGTGCAGGAATACCAGCATTTTATACTCCCACTGCCGTAGGTACACTTGTGGAAGAAGGGGGTATTCCACTAAAGTATGCATTACATGAAGAATCAACTAAAGATAATGAGAACAATGAAGCAAACAATAACCACCAAAGTGTGGAAATTGCCAGTGATGTTCGAGAAACTCAAGTGTTTGACAATAAGACTTATGTTTTGGAAAGGGCAATTACTGCCGATTATGCAATCATTAAAGCACAAAAGGCTGACCACGAAGGAAATCTTGTGTTTAAGTAATACTACTAACAAACAATTCGTGTTGACATTTATGTTAATAATTTTAATTTTGGTAGTAAATCAGCTCGAAACTTTAATTCAGTTATGTGTGCAGCCGGAAAAACTACAATTGTAGAAGTTGAAGAAATAGTTGAAAATGGTCGTATTGATCCTGATCAAGTTCATGTTCCAGGAATATATGTTGATAGAATTGTGCTGGGCAAAGATTACGTTAAAAAAATTGAAGTAAAATATTCATCTAATATAAATAAAATATATTGAATAATAAAAGAACTGTTAAACATTTAGAAAACAACTTTGTCCAAAAAGTCAGATGAATCAATTTCCATGTTAGGTAATTCACCTGCAGCTCAATTAAGAGAAACAATTGTTAGGCGTGTAGCTCTTGAATTCAAAAACGGCATGTATAGTATCCTTTTGTTTAACGATTATGTATTATTTTAAATTATACACTTATGTTAACCCACTTGCTTTTATAAAGTGTAGTTTTACTATCAATACTATAGATTTAAATGGCTTAATAATTAAATACCCTTAACGAATAGTTTAAACAGTTAATTTGGGCATAGGCATGCCAATGTTAGCTAGTAATTACATCCCCGAGGGTGTCCATGTAATGTTACAAAGTGAAAATGGTATTATTGGCCTTGGTCCATATCCATCATCCAAAAAATGTGTTGATCCCGACTTGATAAATGCTGGTAAAGAAACGGTAACTGTCATACCTGGTAGCAGTTTTTTTGGTAGCGAAGAAAGTTTTGCAATGATAAGAGGGTAACTATACTGGTGCTATGAATTATGATTTACTATAGGATATAATTGTTTTTTTTTTTTTTTGTTATAAATTAGAGGTCATTTGGATCTAACTGTATTGGGTGCAATGGAAGTGTCTCAATATGGGGATTTGGCTAACTGGATGATACCGGTAAATATTCAATATTACTTAATACTTATATATTTTTTGATTTACTTGAAATATTTTATTTTTAACCAGGGAAAATTGGTGAAAGGTATGGGTGGTGCAATGGACCTTGTGTCAGCTCCACATACCAAAGTCATAGTGGTCATGGAACATACAACAAAAGATGGCCAACCAAAAATTATGTCTAGTTGTACTCTTCCGTTAACTGGTAGTCGATGTATAGACAAGATTATCACAGAGAAGGTAATTTATTTTGTTATTTAATATTTTTTAAATATTTAAAACGATGAAATTAATTTTCAGTGTGTATTTGACGTGGATCCCGAGAATGGATTGACTTTAGTTGAAATTGCTGAAGGTGTTGAACTTGTAGACATAGTTCAAAGTACTGGATGTGAATTTGTCAAAGCAGACGACTTAAAAATAATGGGACAAGTAGAATAGCTCTAAATTATAATTAATAAAATGTATAATCTGTTATGTTAATAAAATCAATTTTGCATTTAGTGTGTATGTGTATATTGAAAAATTGTAATACCAAAAAAAAAACACAATTAAACACAAGTTAAAATACAATATATAATATTATTAAGTATTTAGATATATTATAAACAAGAAAAAAAATTGAAAACAATTTTCATCACAAATGCTGTTTAGGCCTCAAAAATCCAATCATAATATTAAATGTCTGTTGAATGTAATTTAACATACATTTTACAATTTACAAAATCAATAATGAAAAAAAAATATAAAACAAATAATTGCACAAAATGTCATAAAAAAAATGTAGATAATATGTAAGTCTTTGGGAATTAATAAATAAAAACATCATCTACAAAGTGTAGGTAGGTATAAATAAAAATAAAAATTGCAGTGCGCACAATAACAAAAAAAAAAAAATTGGTTCAAACAATAACTATAATAATTTTATGTGATAATGTGCCCAAAAATGAAATGTATATTATGGCATGGCGACTAGTTCATTTTCATGCGTTTTCCATTGCAATTACTGGTATACTCAGTGGAATCATAATCAATCAGAACTGTAGGTATAGTTTTCTAAAAAAAAAAAATAATAAAAACATATTTATATGTATAACATGTATATATATATATATACATTTATATATAACCTGTTACATAAATAATTATATAAACTATATTATATTATGAAATGAATAATTATAAATGATATAATCATTAATCTCAAAGTAATATGTGAAGCGTGTTTCTTTTTAATGTTTAAGTGATAAATTATATTTTTTACTAACTACTTCTTTAATCTCAAAAACTGAAATTTTATTTAAAATAATAGCCTCATACATATTATTTTAACATGAATTTATTGAAATAAATTATATATTGACTAATTCAATAACAAAATTAATCATTTACGGTGACTGAAAAAAGAGTGTATTTGTTATTTAAAATAATTATTCAATACTTACATCTCCTGAACCCATTACTGCAATTGGTGTTTCTCCTGTGACTAGAGCCACTTCATGTTCAATTAAATAAAACATGTACTCATCATAGAGCAGGCGTATTAGGTGAAACGAACCAAAACTAGCAGCTGAACGTAAAGTTAAATCGCGTATTACCATTGAACTGTAAAAAGAAACATAAGTATGAATGTATGTTATTCATGATAAATGTATATTTAAATATTTTTAAAGATTTCTAATAGTGAATATTTACCTATAAAATGACCATTTTAATAAAAACTGTCTAGCTTCTTTTGTGAAATTAGGTGTGTCACGATATTGTTTCAAACAATTATCAACAACACTTTTTAACCATGTTGCCCATTCTTCTAAAGAATTTTGTTGTTGTAAAGTATTTTTAAAATCTGTTTCCAATTGTTGAACTAATGTTGAATCGCATTGGCATACCCAAGAAGCCTTTTTATTAACAATTAATTGGTTTAATAAAACTATATTTTATATATTTAATACAATAATTTCAAAATTGCCTACTTGTTCTTGGACATTACGGAAGTCCACACGATTCAAATCAGCAAGCATTTGATTTATTTGGGTATAATTTTGAAGCACAGCTCTCGCAGCTTGGGCAAGATGATTAAGCGAAGTGTATCTGCGTAAAGTTTGTGCAAAGGCGCTAACAGCAGTCACCTAAAATTAAAAATTATAATAATAGTAATGATAAATCTAAATGAAAATGGTATAAAAATAATAACTTTTATTGAGATCATTTCTTCTGGACACCCTTGCATTGCAGATATAAGCCATGACTCTAAGCCTTTGGAAAAAGTTCTAATAGCTTGTGTTAATGTTCCTATACATAATTTATTAATAGTTACATCTTTAAACATAAACGCATAAAATATACATACCAGGAACAGGCCGAAGAACATCTGGAATTAACACTTTTACCAAGTTTTGATAAAATAGAAAATCAACAGTTTTCACAAATAGCTGCAATGTTTTGCACTTTGATAATGAATATAATTTTTCTTTGGACAAATATTTTTCTTCTTCACATTCATCATTATTATTATCTTGACTACGCCAAAATTCACGCCAAAGAGACTCAACTGTACCAAATTCTAAGTTTAATATAGCACCTAAAAACGCCTATAAAAACAATATTATTTAAATAAAAAAAAATAAGTTTCAAATTGAAAAGAATTTAGTACTTCATAATGTTCACGGTACAAATTTTTGAATGTATCTACATCTTCTAAAGTACAATTATCATCCAATTGTATTTCATCCAATATAATATCAGGAAATTCTGGTACAGCATTAGCACCATCACCTAAATATTCTTGGTTTTGTGCTTGAGGAGAAGATGGAATACTGTTTTGAGAACAATTAGCAGAATCTGAACTGTTAGTAGTGTATTGATTGCAGTTTCGCTCTTCAGTTTTAATGAACTTAATTTTTTTCGAACTACTACTTTGATTTGTTCGTCCTGGTAAACTTTCTTCTGAGGAAAAGTCATTTAATAATGAACTAGCTTTAATTCTAATACCATAATAATGATACTTGGAATTTCCTCTAAAATACAAAAAGATTTTAGTTTCATAAATCACATAATTTAGTCATCAAACAATAAAACACAACTCCATACCGAGTTCCTAGACGTCTTGTACGTAATCCCATAAACACAGATCGAATAAGTTTACCAAATGAAGCTGCATTTACAGGATCAATTTTAGTTTCCGAGCAATGTGTTAAATAATGATTATATAATGTTGATCGAGGTAACGACACTCCTTCAGCCATTTCATAATTTTCCATCAGCCAGTTGACCTTTCATAACAATATAATATTGAGTTATTTATTATTCCAAATAACATTTATCAAATGCTTACAGTTGCAGGAGAAATCCTGTTTGCATGCATAAGACCAGAGCTTTGCATTCCTCCATCTGATTCGACACCATTCAGTTGATCTATATTTGTGTTAGTTGTGCCAGACTCAGTAGCGTTCACTGTAAGATATGACACATCCTAAAATAAAAATAAAAAATTACTAAATGTACTTTGTTATAAGTTAAATGCAAAAACGTATAAAAATTTAGGCGATGTATAAAATTAAACACACTGAGGCACAATATTATCAAAACTATTATACCGAAGATATAGCAGAATTCGGGCTGTCTCTTTGAGCGGTAGCAATAATAGTATGATCATTGTCAACATTCTGTTGTATAATGTAGGTCCCATTACCTATAATTTGTGCCTGACATGTTGGTTGACCTAAGGTGTTTGTAACCTTTAACATATTGAACATGTTTTAATTTCAATATGTTATTATAGTTATATAATTAAAGTTAATTATATGGAATAATCCAGAGAGTCCTGACCATTAATTATATGTATAATACAAGAATATAATTGGTAAGGACTTTTTGGATAATTCTGTTAAACAAAATTCATGAAAATTTCATGACAAAAATACACTAGGATTTGTATAAATATTATTTACTTGAGAATAAGAATTTGTGCTTGGAGTATAATAATGGGTTTGACCAGTCTGATACATTGTTCCACTCTCACCCACAGTATAAACTGGGTATGCCCTAAAAATTAAATGGATATAAATATATATATATATATATATTAATTAATAATAACAAATTTACATTTGTCCATTTGTGAAAATTGCTTGTTCACCAGTTCCTTCAACATACTGTACATATGTAGAATGGCCAACATCATCAGAACCAACAGACTCAGCTTCAGGAACTAAACAGAAAACAAACAGGTATTTAAGCTATGATAAATAAACAATAAATAAATATAATCAATTATTAATAAAAAATCAGGCTAAAATAAACAGAGGAGCCACAAAGACTCCACATAGGTACCATTATACTAATATTTAGTATGAATATTAACATAAATAATCATGGAAAATTGGTTAACTTCAATGAAAACTTCTGCACCAGTATGAGGAGCCTTTTAAGCAAAATAAAAAGTACATCAGAAAGTTAAAACAAAGTAGAATACAATTAAAAAAATACAAACTAGTAATTTTAACTCAAAATACTTGAAATGAAAATGAAAACAAATGTTACACTAAGTCTTACCCAATGTTGGTACTGGTGTAAGGGAAGTATAAGATCGTCCTTGAGTCCCTTCTTAATTGTAAGCGTGTAATTTTATAATCATGATATATGATAATATGCATTTTATTTGAAAAGTGGAGAACTTATATTGTACAAGAATAAGATAATTTTTTTTTTATTCCATTTTAATAAGATTTATCATACAAAAAAATTCTCCATTAATTCTTAAATGATAATATAATGATTTTGTTGAACTAACCTGGTGCTGCCACAATATAATGGCCATTATCAACAGTAACTGTAGAAGAAATCCTATCTTTATGATCTAGGTGTTCATCATCATCCATTGATTTATCAGATCCATCATCATTAACTGGGCTAGTTCCACATAGTATAGCATTTTCAAGTTGTCTATTACTATTGACATTCTGAAAGTATAAATAAATAAATATTTTTAATACATTAACATACATAAAAACCATACAAATTAATTATGTACCTGGTCAATGGATGTACGCACTACGGAAGTTTGTTGTACTGGTTGTACAACAAGAGTTTGACCAACACCACCAGCTGTTACAACAGTTATAGTACTAATTTGGGAACCAGTACCTGCTGACCCTTCTAATTTGATACCACTCCTTACAGAAGTCGCCATGGAATTATCTAAACACATTTAATTTCATAATTTTTTTTAAAAAATTAAAAATAAAATAATTTGAACTTGTAATTAAAAACTACAAACAAAATAATCAATTTAAAACATTTAAATTAATATTTATTAAATACTAAAAGAATTTTTGATAACCAATATTATACAGTTAAAACATATTATTATTGTTTAATATTACAAAACATATAATATTAAGGTACAGGGCCAGTGGTCGTTGTAGCCAAAATTAAATAAAAAATAATTTTTTATGTGCAATCAATAAGTATATAGATGTGGCCACTTTAATTCTAAATCCCGAAGACAATTTTAATTCCAGTCCGCCCCTGTTAAGGTACGCATATAAAATATTGAATTGTATAACTTAATAAAACTGGTAAAATATAATTAAAAAATGATAAAGGATTTTCCTTTTTATGCAAAATATAGGATCATGAACGTGTTTTTTGAATCGCAAGGAAATAATAATAATAATAATAATATATTATTAACATGTTCATCACAGAAACAAATGATGTTACCATAGCAACTAATAAAATCAAGTGTAACAAAATTTGAATTATGATTATATATTATTGGCAGTTCATCATACTAACAAGTCATTATGTCATCATAGTGACATAGTATAACAAAAAAGTATTTTAAAATTTGCAGATAGACCTTAGGCAAAAGACATGTGTTGATATTCATATCAACACAATCTAATAAGATTTAATTTGTGTTAAAAGTACAATGGTTTTTCTTAAATTTATT
This sequence comes from Aphis craccivora, assembly GCA_009835225.1. NCBI lineage: Eukaryota > Metazoa > Arthropoda > Insecta > Hemiptera > Aphididae > Aphis > Aphis craccivora. The sequence goes on from VUJU01002512.1 coordinate 28,982, forward strand.
TTCATTCATGATCAGAATAAAAAAATAATATATAATTATAATTATAATTTATTTATACATATATTATTTTACTATTTTACTTAAATCATTAACTTAAACATAAAAAAGTTTATACATTTATTTTAAATAATCTAACTAACAAAAATAATAGATGTTCAATAAAAAAATAATAAATACATATAAAAAAACTTAAGAAATGTATTTAAATAAGTTTTTAAAGTATAATAATAATTAAAAAACTACATTTTACGATTTTAAGTACTAATTATATTATATTATATTAATTAGTATTAATTATTAATTAATTATTTAGGTGTTAAAAATATAATCTTATACAATATTTAACAATATTAACAAAGTTATAATTATTTAGTTGGTATATTATAATTTGTTTATACTAAGTTGTGAATAATAAATATTTTTTCCCATTACTTAAAATCATATCTCTATTATTAAATGACAAAGATATGTTTGAAACTGATAAACTTGTACCATCAAAGAGCTTTGGTGAAGTCTGTAATTTAGGAGTTTGTCCTTCAGTCCAAAAAAATATTAAATCTGTGCCATAAGCTACACACAGTTTGTTTTCAGATGGACACCATTGCATTTTTTTAATTTTTTTTGATAATTCTACAATGCATATCAATCTATTTTTCTCCCAAATAAAAAGAAATTTTGAATCTACTTCACAAGTACTCAAATAAGTACAATTAAAACTCCAAACAATAAAACATATTTTTGCTGAAACATTATTGATTAAGATTTTTGAAGGATTTGTTTTGATTAATACTCCATCGGATTCAACGAAAAAATCATAATCTTCATTAAATGAAGAACAAGACAATTTAAATTCTACATTAAACTCGTTAGTAGAATCTAGTACAACAATATCACCCAAGGAACATCCCAAAGCTAAGTATTTACTGTTAGGTGCCCAACTCACAGTGTTTAATGAAATACATTCAACTGAACCAATAACATTACCAGAGAGAAAATCGAGAATTGCTAATTTTGTATTGTTAAAAACACAGATGAAACGGTTATCTGGAGATTTGTTAAGACCATTACAAGGTCCTATTATGTCTTGAATGTAAATGATTCTATCCAAACTTCGAGAACTCATCATTAGCAATTTCTCATAACCATTTATCTTGGAGACAACAAACATATGTGTTCCATCACCATCAAACACCGCACACGGCCAAATGGGTTTGGGGATTTCAATATATACAATGGAGTTTTTTAACAGATCAAACACAGCCAAAGCCATATGGAATTCAAGCGTCAGCAAAACTTTGTCACAGCCTATCCATTCGGCAGCAACAAACTTGAAATAGCCACATCTAAGGGTACGTATCCATTTTTCAGCACGCACGTCGTACACCTGTACCACACCTTTGCCGAACTCTGTGCAAAGTATGAGATTAGACGCTAAGTTCCATTGCAGGCCGTCAATGGCATGAGCAGCTGTGGCCACGACGTGCGGACCGGCAAACGGTTGTGTCTTGACGATCAGACGGTTGTAAACGGCGGACGCCACATACCGGCCATCGGTGGAAAACGCGCAAGCATCATAGTCTAGTGGTAGCGCGTTCATTTTTAAAAAAACGGAACAAAACACTTACTGTTCGATTTTCCGACGACTCTCACAGAAGCGTTTCTTCATAGGTGTCGTCGATCGGGATGAAACGTCAGTGATGTATACCTGCGAATACACACACACATACACGCGTACGAGAACGTATACAAGTAGACACGCGCGCACACACACAAACACACACACACACAACGGTTACTATTGGTTTTGTTGTTAGGACGGAAACGACATTTTTTGACTAAACGTCAGTTACGTTCTGTTAGTCGAGAACGCCGAGTGTGTGTACAACCGACTAACCAAACATAAATGCATTTTTTTTTTTTTTTATTTATTGTTGTTGTTGTTTATTTATTATATTATATTTGTTTTTTTGTTCGTTTTAATCGTTCACCTGAATTGTTGACGGAAAAAGGCGTTCATGGTGACTATGGCTACGGCTTCTCTCCCGTTGCTAGGAGCGGTGTCGGTCACAACAAACGCGCAACAATAAACGATCAATAACAAGATTATAGGAATAGGGCACGCCGCCGCCGCCGCCGCCACCGCGTCTTGTCTTCGCGGATCGCTGCTTGTCGCTACGCCCGACGCGCCACCGATATCGTCGTGTGTGTGCGTAAGCTCTGTCGAGTTTGCGCGTGCGCGCGCGCGCTTCGGGCACGGCCGGTCAGAGTGTGTGCCGTGTGGCGGACGTTCTTCGTCCGGTCCGCTAGATGATGATGATGTTGCGAATTTTCACGCGAATCCTATGTCATTGGCTTCCCGCTGGCAATGTCGGCGATCGCTGTGCACATATTTCCGGCTCGTCGGGCGTCGGCGACGGTGTAGCGAAACGGAAGAGAATAATGACACTAATGAGACGTCCGTGTCTTCTTTGGGTACGAAAAGAGGACTCGACAAACGGTACGGATACTCGAAAGTCGATCCAAATTCAAAACACACGGACAATAATATGTGTTAATAATTAGCGTGAATCGCTTTGTACGATCGGACCATCGATCGCCCGACGATGGACATTCGTCAAAGACGTTTAAAAACGTCATCACCGGTCGCCCGTGACTCCCGTTTGGCGCCTTTTAATTAAAAAAAATATTTAGAAACCGTTTTTTTTTTTCGTACGGTATGACTTCAAATTCGAACGAAATTACATAACTAAACGAACGATTACGATTTTGGTTGTTTTGTTGCGATTTAAAAATGTCATTCGTGGGTACTAGAAAATTAGGTATATCGTAATATCGTATATTATTTTATTTTGTACACACGATGAAAACTTACTATATTATAATATCTGATCTACCGGCTATTGCGGTATTGCCGATAGAAAAATAATCTACATTTATATAGTGATATACAAAACTATTGAATATACTTAGCACTAGCAGTGCTGCAGTGGCATAACATTTGGGTGGTACAAATGGGCATAAGGCCATATATGGGTTTATGACTGCTATGAGTATAATTATAAGTCCCTTCACATTTAAAATATAATAAAAAACAATTTTAATAATACAAGTATTATTTTATAATTAATGTGATTATTTTCTTTCTGGAATTTAATGTTGTTACTTGTTATTATAATAATTCAAATTTATGATTTTCACTATAATATTATAGTACTTCTACTAATTACTATGGTAATCGGTAGAGGTACCATAAATAGGATATTGAGATTAACAAATATTAAAATATGAATGCCGAGTGCCCGAATGACTTAACAGCATTAGGTACTTTCAATTTTACGAATTTTGAGAAAATAACTACCTTTATTATATATTTGTGTAAATAAAAGCTAAAAAGAGAAATTTTAAAAATATTTTAACTAATATAAAGACATCATATTATTATAAATTATGTATACTGTTTTTTTTTTTTTAATTTAAATTTTATAAATATTATGTTATATAAAAAAAAAATTAACAATATTTTATGTCCACTGAAATATAATTTTCGTAAAATTCTTAAAAAATTAGACCTTATTGTATTTTTCCTCGGGCTTTGTAAACTATACACTAATACTTTATTGTATAGTTAATGTATAGGCTATAGTGGCTTCTTAACATATATTCGCACAGAATTGTTTTTCATACTTAATGATTTATCATTAATTCATATTTAATACATGATATAGTGACTTCCACAATGAGGTCCATTCAACATCTACCATACAGTCCATACAGCATTACAGCAAAGTGATTACCTACTTTCCCCTTTTTATATTATTCTTATTACTCATAGATTCGTATTTGTTCGTATTTGTACATTTTTATTTGTTTTTTATATTACATATTTATTATTACACGGTATACCGAATTGACTTTTTAAATTTCTGTTTGAATTTCTAAATTTTGTCTTCCGATTTTTTATTAATTAAATCTACGATTATTACTTTCCCAATGTAAATTATTCGAATTGGTTAATGAATAATGATCATGTTGCCAAATTATAATTTGATATTTGACTGTCATATCCCATAACTTATTTAAAACTATGATTCAATTAAGCAATTTTTTGTTGACTTATCGGTTAGTATACCAACATTTCAGATTAAAAATGTATTAGTTTATTAAACTAATAAACGATAAACTTATATTGTAAACAATTATTAAATACCTTCCTAGTTATATTTATTTTACAATATCGTATTTGTGGGTGAATAGAAACAGGTTTACACCTTTCAGGTGTTATATCTCTAGATCTAAAATATGTACAATGCTGTGAACTACATCAAAATTTGGGTTTCACCGTGTACTATACATGACAGAAATTATTCAATGATTACCCAACTATAAAATTTGGTTTTATAAAAAATTTTAAGTACCATGTTTCTATTCACCCGCAGGTGTGAGTGAAAAAAAAAAGCTTCTTAATTTTCATAGAATTTGAGAATTTGTTATTCAACTCTAATGCGGTTGAATAAAAACAACTTTTTGATTTTTTTTTTTTAAAAAACCGTTCAAATTTCTTTAATACAGCCTTTATTATTTAAAAAAAACAACATTTTGCATTGCCGTGGGGATCTGGTTTGTATACATTTAGGTATTTGGCATGTTTCTATTCACCCAGAAAACAAAATGTTTAGATTAAAAAAAAGCAATTTATTAAACAGGACAGATAATTACGTTACTTAATTTTCAATATTCATTCCGAAAATTGAAAAAAAAATTTGGAGTTATCACATTTCGTTCAAGAGAACCATAATGACAAAGTTGATACACATTTTTTGGAGATAAAATAAATTTTGCTATTATCAATTTTTTTTTATCGGCGATTATTATGGAAGTAGAAAATTTAAATTAAATTCGATTCTTTATAACATAACCAATTTAATACATCAACAACTTGTAAAAATACTTATACTTAGACCGTAGTTATTGGTCAATGAAACTTATTTCGAAATTTTGTTTCCATTCACCCACAATTACGGTATTCAATACTATACATAAATTATAAATATTAGTCTAGTTAGTGCTTATGTATAATCCCTTTATTTTATGTAAGTATTTTTACTAATAATATCTACCTAATGTTTCGTACTGAAACGATTTTGTTTTATAAAAACTTCTGCAAATCTCTCCCACCAATATATAACGTAATCAGGACTCAAAGGTAATTAATATGATATCCAGGCAGTCATCAATCAAAATATTTCTCTACACCACATACAATTGAGCCAATTGAGGCCAATTTACTCCACTGCACAAGTATAATATTAAGTGACTTATTGATCATTTTAAAATGTAGTTTCAAAAAAGTCATAACTTACTTAAAAATAACAATATCAATAAAAGGCTACGTGGGGCTCTAGATAACAATCTTACATTTAAATTATATAATAGGTCAATTCACTTTAATATTAAAACTAACAGCATACATTTGAAACTTGTGAATAAAATTTTGCTATGTTGTAGTGTGTAAGACGGAGAAAAAACATGCAGGTACAACGTCCTCTTAAGTACATATTATATCATAATATATACTTATGCATTTCTTATCGTAATAAAATAAACTAATAAGCTATAAGATATAACTTATAACATTGATTAGTAAAATAATAATAATATTATTGAAAATAAAAAAATAATTATATGATTACAGAATACTAATTATACCCATATAATATATATTGGCTATTGGTTTTAAAAATATGGCTATCACAGTAATACGACTTAAACGTATCATAACTAATAGGTATGACTTATGACATATCCAATTAAAATATAAGTCCACAATTAATAACATAGAATATAGATTAAAGTATATAGTATATACATATAAGTCAACAGATGATATTATAATATATATAAAATTAAATTAATTAATTATAAATTTATATTCACGATAATGTACCTCCACTGGTAGACCTCTTCTTTCTGTTTTTCGGTTACTATATTATCTATTATATATAATATATATATATATTTATATATTATATATTATGTATGTACATTGTACTAATATTCATTATATAAATAGCTCACAGCTGATAATTAATATGATATGCAATTATACGTAAAACTATACATGGTATAAATACACATTAGTAATTTAAAAATGTTGTATTACAAAAATGTATGTATAATGCACCATTGTATTAATAATTAATATACTTAATTTATCATTCTAACTCAATTTTTACATCTCGAAAAATGTCTTCAACAAATAAAGAAGATGAAGCTGTTTCCAACTTTAGAAAATATTTACAGATACCCACCGTTCACCCCAATGTTGATTACAGTTAAGTATTTTTTTTTTTTTTTTTTTTTGACACTTATGATTTATATAAAATGATTTAAAACAGTATATTATATTGTCTAATTAATGTATAATATTAAAACTAAAACCTATTATTCAACACTGTTCTATTGGGTTAACTGGGTATAGGTATACCTACATAACCTATTATTTCAAATGAATGTACCTATTAAATAAAAAATGCTATTGAACATTTAGTTTGAATAATAAATTTCATCTATACATAATACCTATACAATATACCTAACTAAGTTGCCTACATTTAAAGTTTTAAATAACAAAGATAATTCAAAGTTAACAGGATTTTAAATGTATAAATAAATAATATTTATAAATATAAAAAAAAATTGTACATCTTAAAACTATTTTTTAGATAATTTATTATCTTTAATATTCAGGTGAATGTGTCAAATTTCTACAGTTCCAAGCTGAAAGTATAGGACTACCATTTAAAATTTACTATATGGCACCAAAAAAACCGATAGTTATAATTACATTTCAAGGAGAAAAACCTGAATTACAATCTGTGTTACTTACATCTCATATGGACGTCGTACCAGTTTATCGAGTAGGTACACTAAACTACCAACTCAACTAAACGTTTTAAGGTGTACATAAATACTAAAAAGGGAAAATTGTATTTATTTTAGTTATTATTGTTAAATATAATAATTTTTATAGTATCGCTATCATAAATTTATATTCACGATGAGGTATCTCCACTAGGAGACCCCTTCTCTCCATTTTTCTGTTTTTCTTTTGTCTTATTATCTATCAGGGTCGAACTTAGGAGAGGGCTGAACGGGCTACTGCTCAGGAGCCTCCACAAATTCGGAGCCCTCA
>VUJU01002513.1:0-36165 GCA_009835225.1 Aphis craccivora
ATTTTTTAAATCGTTATTGTCATGAAACAAATGTTTTGCTTACTTAGCATATTATCATACAATCAACCAGAATAAATTTGTAAGTACACTAAAAACATACAAATCTGTGCTTTAATAATAAATAATAATATATTTCTAGGAGTATGATTATAGATTGCAGTAAAGTATCAATTACGTCAGGGTAGTAATTAGTGTATGTAATTGTTATAAATATAAAAATAATATAAAAGTATTATATGTAAGTATTATAATATATATTATGTGACGATCTTGGGGGTGTGGGGGGCATAGCCCCCCACGTTTATATACCAAGGACATTTAAGCGTATACTCACTAAAAAAATTACGACTTCATCACTGATAATATTATAAAATGGGTTTTCATAGTCAAGTATCAAAAATATTTTAAATTGAAAATTCTCAACTCCGAATAATGAATACAATTTGAAATATTTTGCAATTAATTTTCTTTTAGAAAAACGAAATAATTAACTTAGAAAAATTGATTTAAATCTTGATGTTGATCTTGTTTTATATAACACAGGCCCAAATTAACACAAGTGAAATCAAGGTACTTGTCTTCCAAAATATTGCGATCACACAGAATTGATAGCATTGTGATCACGATTAAAGATAGTACTATCTTTAATCGTGATTGTGAACCATGCCTCTTTTTAATTGAACTCGATCTATGTATGTAATATAATAATATAATAGGTAGTTAATAATAATATATTAGTAATATAATGTTAGGCATTATGAGGGATAGAATTAAAAATAATGTTGTGTTATTTATTTATGTTTATGTTACATGTTATATTTTGTTTATAAACATTTGACTTAAACACCTATTATTATTTAAAGTGGAGTTAAGAATTAACATTTCTATGAAGTACCTATAGGTATAACTAAGTAATACAAAATAGCTCTATAAGTAGGTATATTGAAGATACTGGGTGTTAATTTTGATAAAAATGATTTGAAAAGAAAAAAAGAAAGTTATTTACAGAGCATTCTAAAACAAAGTAAATATAGATTAGGACCCCGATTAGTATTGTGTACTTCATAATATCTATATGGTTGGTAATATAGAGATAACCGATACCGTAAGTCCGTAACGTATCTCAATCATAGTTGGTCTTAGAACTAAAACAATATTATTGTTCCTTAGGTACTATAACTATTATTTTGCACCCGATAAACATTATTGGAAAAACATTTATTTAAAATTCGAATTCTGTGTAAATACTCTATGATTGGTGAATGGTTATATTATAAGCTGTAAGAATTGATATTTTCCGTATAAAATATTATAAGAGGATGATATGACTAGACAGTGTAATATTTTACCACTGAAATAGTTAGAAGATCTACGGACCTTTTTTTAAATTAAAAATATAGGGAACTTAAGTATCTCATCCTGAAAAAATGGCCTATTTGTGTTAGTGACTTTAAATTCACTCACTTAATAGTGATAAAATCTTATAATTTATATTTTAAACACACACATTATAGTATTATTATATTCAATAGAAAAATAATAATTAATTAAACGTCAAACAATATAATAATAATTATTAAACAGCAAGACCACTGAACTTAAATTAATTATTTCAATTACTTAGAAATTCAAACTCTGTACCAATATATTAATATTCAACATTGTCGTAGTTAATTTTCAAACGTTCAATTAATTAAATTTGATCTTGAGACTCAATTCTGATTCATCGACACGAAAATATGATTTTGTAACGAGATATTTCCCTTGTTATTAAATGCATATAATATATTATAAACAGCAGACATGCCATTACGACACATCGCAGGTTTTCTCAACGTAATTAATTTGTGTAGCCAATAAAATTACGAGAGAAAAATTATAGGACAATTTATTTGAATTTATAAAATTATACATTTTTAAATAATAATAAAAAATAGTTTTAATAGCAAGTAATTTAATATATTGAATAATCATTAACAATTAACACGACCTATTCTTATATCATTAGTGATTTAAATAAAATAATAGGTATTGATCGTTAAAATATTTAAATCGATGGATTAAAAATAAACTAAACTCAGCAAAGGTTAACATTATTTTTCTTGTGATGTTATTACAATAATAATTATACTACTATTTACTTTTAGATAAATAAACCTAAGTGTAAACAATTTGAATGGTAATTAATTTAAATCTTAATATATTGAACTTAGAAATTAATATTATATTATTTTAATTTTTTAAATTATAGGAAATTATACTTCAGAATATAATAATATTAGTCAGAATAAATAAAGGAATAAACATATAAAATAATTAATATTATAGTTAATAAATATTTTATGCTAAATAAAATAGTGAATTTGTTCTTAATAATTTAAGTATTTACCTATATACCAAATATTAAAATAAAATAATTTGGAATTTCCAAGAGAAAAATATTTCATTTTTATAAAAATATTTCTTTTGCGATGTTCATAAAATGAATTCGGAGAATTTATTATTGTGATACAGCCAACAGGCATACTTATCTACCAAAGTGAACATTTACTTGGAATCTGACTTTGTGAGTATATAACGTTTTTATAAGCATTTATGGGTAGATGTAGTGTAGATACACCATTATATTAGGTTCATGGGTAGATACATATTTTATAAAAAAATATTTTAGTAATTACCTATAATGTTTTCCCAATACCAAATTCAACAATGTGAAGTACTTATATTGAATAATGTTTACCTATAGCTTATGATAAGCAAATTATATATATTATCATTTTGTTTATCCTCTGTTTAAAAACATATTCTTTAGTGGTTACACGGGAATGTAATACTTATTTGTAGGTTAAATACATAATGAATACTTTTTAATAATAATGTTATGTTTATTTTTAATAAAGTTTAAAAAATTTACACGAAGTATAATATTTATTACACTTAATAATACGTGTGTGAGCTACAGCACGTATAACTGTGCGTAATATAATATTATTATGTCAATGAAAAATAGAAATAATATAATATAATTAAAAATAATAATTTGTTTTGGATATATTGTCAAATACTAATAATATATTTCTGCAGTACATTATTACACTAAAAATGAAATGATATGGGATTTCGAAAAGAACAGCTACACTCTATTTGTTATAATAATAATATAATATAATAAATCCAGCTCTTGGAAGTTTTAGCATTTGCATTTTTTTTTGTGTAAGTCTTAATTCTTAGAGTAGATATTTAAAATGTGTTAAGTATTTTAAATGACGTCCAATTAGAATTTATTGAAAGTGTTATTTTTATAAATCATCTCATAGGTATAAGAATGAAATAAAACATTTTTTTTTTTTATATTTGCTCATTCAAAAAATTATTTAAAATTACAGTTGAAATAAAGAGAAATATATAGAACGTCTAGTAGTAACGAAACAGCTGTAGTTCCTGAGTAGTGAGTACTTATATTATAATTTATCTAATACTTACAGAAAAATATAAGCCGATTTTTTCAAATTTGTATTTTATCATAATATTATGTCATATTTCCTAATTTTTAGTGATAATTATAGCGCATATTTTAGTATATCTAAATTAATACCTATTAAAGTACTTAAAAGTAACTATTTTAGTGCTATTACTTCCAAGTCTTGATTACAATGTTTTTAAATAATTGATTATTATAATATTAGGTATATTGTATACAATTTATTTTTTAGTAGGAAAACATTACTCGTCGTCAGCGCTTTGCTTCTCATCTTCATCGAATATATCGGTGAGTTCGAACTCTGTTGCTTCCGGTGTCGTGATCTTGATTCTGATAGCTGATAACTGCTCAATCACGCCAAAGTCACTAATCACTTCGGATTCGCAGACATCGTTTTCCGGAGACACTTTCTGTATATCATGTGGCCCAAGTCCTTGGAATTCGCATAGGCGAACGTCAGCATATTTGTATGTTCGCTTTATACGTGACTCGAGAGCGTGAACGTCAATCTGTTTGGGCGAACCATTTTCTGACACAGTTACATTAGCCACTGCATCTGGCGAATTCCCAGTGCCTGATGTACTCAACTTGTCCGTCACTTCAGCTACAGCTGATGTATTCATCGGATTCCCACTCGATGTAATTTCCGAATTAGGTGCATTCGCTGCTGTGCCATTTGTATCGGAGCCTGCAGCACCTGTGGAGTCCAGTGTCCCAGGCCTCGCAAGTTCAGGTAACATAAACGACGTTTCCGCTTGCATCAGCTGCATGTTCATGAATGACTGCAACAAATCGCACCAGCCCCTCTCGTACGCTATCCACAGTCTCTCGTCCTGACGCAATTCGTCTAAAGTTGAGTTTTTGATCTGCTTTGGCGTGCACAGCGGATTATCCGACCCAGAGAGTCGGGGCAACGATTTTCTCCACTCGCTGCCGTCGTCTCCCTGCTGGTCGGACATCTGCAGTGCATATAATATGTAATAACAAATGATACTACGTTTATTCATATATAATATTATATAATGTTTTTAGTGGCGATCAAATAATAATTGTATATTGATTGTGGGGGGGGAGTTAGTTTTCATATATTTACATTATTTGTTTTATGTATATACATAACATATTCTTAAACTTACACCGTATCCTACGTGAATTCGGTGAGTGCGTGCAAATTTTATTTTGACCATGTTGTTCCACCGCAGCGAAATAAAAGGTGTTTTGTTTTTTGCCGCATGAACCGGATTCACATTGTACACAGAATTATATTATGTTAATATTGAAAAAAAGTCATGAGAAACATATCAAAACCTCTTACCCCCCTAAAGTTTTACCAGTTCATTGTATGCCTTTAACAATAATAAGGGGTGATACATTTGATCATAGAATCTCTCATTCACTGTATCAATTTTTGTAGTTTTGAAAATATGTTTATCATAGTTTTAAGTACTCATAAATTGTTGTTTTTTAAAAAAAATTAATTTTTAATGTGATGATTTTTATTTATATTATTACTTAACATTTATTTTATTTAAAATCAACAATGAATAAATATTATTTAGATTAATTTAACGAACCAAAGTTCCAAAATTAACGTATTTTTCACGTATTAAATATCAAACGAATAGTTTCTATAACTCATAACATGTTATAAGTTATGTTATGAACTATTTAAAGTTTTGTTAACAATATATATAATTTTGTCTAACTTCTCTCCTTTGATAAAAATTGTAAATGTTTATAAGTAAAAAGAACTATTTGTTCTTCAGTTGATATATTTTATACAGGTATATCGATATTTTAAGAAAAGTATAATCGGTGTATAATTTGAAAAGATAAAAATATTGTAAAAATGAAGTTTTTTTTGTAAAACAAATTTTTTTAAACCAAAACTATTGACTGAAAAAAGCATTTTTATTCTCTTTCTCTTATATAGAGTTATTCACCAAGTTGCTCTCAACTTAATTTAACTTTGTGTACTAAGAATAATTTATGTCTATAATAATAGGTTTGAAAATTATTGACCAATATGGAGGACGAGGGTTATGATGATTTGAGAGTTTTACTAATTATGATTAATCCATCAATATTTTATAATATACAAATATTAATTATATCGTTTATATTACAATAAATATTTTTTGAGAATAATAAAAAGTACTATTTTATATTTTTGTAAACCTATTATTCTTAGTATATAGTATTATAATTTATAGTCATATAGATTATAATAACTCAGAAACTGCTCATTCGAATTTTGATTTTTATACAATATACACTTTCAAAATACATTCTTCACTTTGTTCAGAATCTAAAATCATCTGCTCAATGATGTACATAAATAAATGGTTCTCATTTAAAAAAAAAAAAAGTTGTATCGACAATATAAATGGTTAAAAAATCTAAATAATTTAAAATGTGGTCCATAAGCATATTTATAAATTCCAAAAATTAGAATTTGAAATTGTAAATCATTAATAAAGAAAATAATAGGATTGAGCATGCTTGGTAAATTATCTTTTTAGTGTACGTATACATTTTTATCTCATTTTAATTTCATACATTGAAGTCATACTATAGTAGTTAACTATATTATTTTTAAGCTTTAGACAAGCAGTCCTACCAGTTTACTTTCACATTTTAAGTATTTAAATATGGTAAAAAACTATTTGGAATAATGTTTGACACATTTTTCATCAATATTTCTAAAATAATATTTTACTTTAGTAGAGTATAAAATTAAAGATAAATATAGTTATTTGAATAGAAAAAAATCTAAATAAAGTTTCTTTGACACAAATTATTAAAAATATTATTTTTTTTATATAGGTAATTACGTAGGTAATATTATTTTATTAGACAAATATTTAAAATAAATTGAAAAATAAGATTATTAGCATATAAACAAATTTATTAAACGAAAAAAATTGCAGCGTATTGTTATTTATAAAGGTATATTTATATTACAAATATATTATCGAGCGATATTGATCTATCATCTTAATACTTAAAATACTGCATCTGCAATGATTTCAAGCCATTGTATATGATTTTAATTTAAATATGATATGTTTGCATGTGTCAACGTTTCAAAGCTGAAATACTCAAACTTTTTTGATGTTTTTTTGAGGCGAGTATAAATTAAAAAATTGAATTGTTAAATATTGAAAATAAATCCTGCTTCTTTGATATTATATAATATATGCATGTCCTGCACAACAAACAGCTCGAAGAAATTAAAATTATATATAAATGACATGATAAACTGATAAAATGTAAATTTAATATTTTTTTATATCGATATAAGTTTATTAAAGTTTAATACAGACGTTAATTTAGAAATAATAATATTAATAAGAAGTACAAGTTACAATTACGTTATTAAAAAAAAACAAAACAAAAAAATCATAATATTTTAGCATTAAGTACTTAAAATAGTAAGTTAATGTTTATAACTTTAATGAATTTAAAAAAATAGTTTCATTGCAAATAATTCATTAATTTTTAGGCTATATGCTAAAACGTAGACGAAAAAATATGTGTACTTATACTAGAATTGACCATTATAATCATTAATTTATATATGGTATACCTGAGACCATTATTACTATACAATATTTGTTGTAATATTACAACGCCACTGGATTTTCACAATTTTATTTATCGATCAATAGTCTACATTATGTGTAAATACAAAACGTATCTAATGTGATAAACACGTACAACACATTTCTGTAATCCACGCTTATGTGATTAATTGCAGTACCTATCTATAACAACAGGCATAATACGTTTTCAGTGTTCTGCCACAAATCTACGTATCTTTCCCATAGGCCTTTTTCACTAAATTGAATATTTACTGATTCCAGGTTTCCATCAAAATAATTTCATTACTTTTAAAAGCTGTTATGTATAATAATTAAGAATGATAACAATAAAAAAATAATATATATATATATATATATATGTAGATTATAGATATATTATGATTAATATAAGTACATGTTTTTTTTCGGCAATTTTTAAGTACACTTGTAAGACATTCGTACTCAAATGTTTAATTTGATTTGCAAATAATTTTAATTGTATTTAATGTGCTTAATAATATATATAATATAAGTACTGCTTTTTTAGTATTTTTTTTTTGTATTTTGAATAAATTTATTGCGTAAAAAACAGCTTTTCATGCTATAGAAATTGATTTGGTGAAAATATGTAATCGGTCAATATCTCATTTACAGTGGTAGGTATAAAGTATTGATGGAAACGGGGAAAATATACATTTAGCGAAAATAGGTTAAGTTTTTTGTTATGTATGCATACAAATATTTTATTTTATTTTATACAATATGTTTGTGGTTTAAATAAAATGATATAAAGTCAATTAATATATTATTTTAGTTGGATTCTTTTTTATATTTTATTAAGAAAAAAAATATATTAGAACGGGTCTCATCATAATAAATATCTATTAAAATACAAACAATAAATTATTGTATAAGCTTTTATCTTTACTCGTATAAACCGTCACTATATTGATAATATGGAATGTTAAAAATTATCTAATGACCCATTTTTTGTGTATTTAAAATAAATAAACATTTGATGATTTTGAAAATTATAAATAATAAAATGATTTGAAAAGGAGAACATAGTATTGTTTGATTTAAATTTAATCACATAATTTAAACCAAACCTTATATTAATATATTTATTAAATGTATTATTGAACAATTTAAAGTGTGATTTTAAAACTGCAGACAAAAAATAATTAATCAAAACAAACCGCTGCTCTAACAGCTTAGTATATTATATGGTTAACATGCAGCGTATATTTGTTAATTTATTTTTGGTTAAAAAAAAAAAATTAAAAAATTATATTTTAGTATTAATAATTTAATATATTTTTTTAATAGGTATTTAATTTACTAAACAATGATCACTATTGAGTGCTATAAGTGCTATAGACTTTTTATTTGATACTCGACTGATCAGTTAAATTGTTTAGTATGTAATACTTACATTTCGTTTTAGTTAGTTTTCTACTGAAAATTATTTTTGTTTTGCCGTAGAAGCCGAAATAAAAGTGTGCAAAATTTAAATGATGGTCACAGACTAAAAACAAACAAACAAAACAATTTTGGATTAATGAATTGAATATAAGTAAATATAATTATATTTAACGTATATTAAAAAAAAAAAACAAAACAAAACAAATTAATTTAAGTTTAAATCGGATTTATATGAATATAGTATAATATATAATATATTATAAATAATTTATAGATAAACACCTATACGATATTGGTTATAAATGTGTGCACATTACCCAGGTAACTATTTTGGCGAAAGGAAGACAGTAACACACTGAATGGTAGTTGTCACACAACTGACTGGCGGTACACGGACGATAGCCGGACAAGGCTCAGTTTTTGGTCAATTCCATGTTCTGGGTGGCTCGGCGGATTACTTTGCTATATATATGTGCGACTGTTATAGTGCATTGTGTGGTTCGTCCACGGTGGGGAACGAGGTGGTTAAATACGACAATCGTATAATATTATATTACACAATTTATTATGATCGTATCCGTATAATCAGATAGTAAGTTCTTCCGAACAAATTTTTATTTTTATTTTTATTGACTAAAACACATAATATAATACTCATGAAATATACGATATTATATACTTATATATTCCCGACTGATAAATGTGTTTAAGTATGTATACTATACAGCGAATAAAAATATTAATTCATTTTTTTTTATTCTTATAAATTTTGATTAGAGTTAAGAATATACTGTATTGATTTTAAAATTATATGAGGATTAATATTATCTATATTTTATATTTTTATGTTCATCATTACTCAAAAACTATAACAAAATGCAATAAGCTGTGTTCCGTTTTATATACACGTAGGAAGGGTAATTAAGGTTAATTGTTATTAAGATTGTAGTAATGCCACTTTTTAAGTACAAAAAATTCTATTGGATAATTATCAAATGCCGTAGTCTTGTACAGTTCTAAATAAATGTTTAATATAATATGTATACCATATCATATTATTACTATAGTGTTCTTGTTCTTTGATTAAAAATAATGAAGTATTTATAGCAAAAACATATTATTAAAGCGATCGCTTGTAGTTAAAAATGTTGTACAATTATTTTTATGTGCAGCTTAAGAAAACGCTCGTTTTTGTACTATCGAGTCTTACACGTTGATGCTTAACGCTTATAAGTATATAGGTAAATCCATTAAAACTTAAATATTTTAATTGATTTTGAGCATTTTATATAGGTACAGATAATTTCCCGTCTGTAGAGTAATCTTAATGCAATTTTAACAACATAAAATATTTACCTATCGTTAATAGTACTTCACGTTGACCTAGTAGTTAAATAGTTATATGATAATGTTAAGTTTATTTTTTGAAATATTTAATATACTAAG
Source organism: Aphis craccivora (assembly GCA_009835225.1). NCBI lineage: Eukaryota > Metazoa > Arthropoda > Insecta > Hemiptera > Aphididae > Aphis > Aphis craccivora. The sequence goes on from VUJU01002513.1 coordinate 9,937, forward strand.
AAAAGTTTTATTTTATATTTTGCATATTTGTAAAAAATGTATAGATAATATGTTGTTAAACTACCCAATCATAAGTTATATTATACAAGTATATACAGGAATATAGCTCATTATTGCCTACATATAACTTACATTTTTTATGCTTCACGTATCTATAGAAATATTTTGTACCTATATTATACAACACAATTCGATTTATAGTTATACAATATACATGATGAAAAATAATTTTTGTTTTAGTTTGCTACTGTTATTCACTTGTGGCTAGTCAAAGTAGCTACTAATACATTTACCAAATTTATGCAAAATAAACTCAATTTCTTTTATTATTATATTTAATAACTATTTGACAAAAAATAAACTTTTAATTTTATCAAATTTCTAATTATGTACTGATGTTATTACATTTAAAAAAAAATCTGCAGCAATTTTCAAAAAGAATCTGGCATTAATTTAAAATATTGAAAATCAGTTAAATGGAAGAAGACGATAATAAGTATAATTTGTTAACTTAAACTATTTTAAATATTATCAAACAATCTAGTTTTTTCTCAGTAATGAATACAAATATTATATTAATAAAAATGGATAAATTAAATAACAAGTCATTAATAATAACGATAATGAACATATTACAGAAATATATCTCAAGAAATTTCCTGTTTAAACTATGTACCAATTGAGTGTTATATAATATGTAATAGAGCTTTTTGAAGTATAAAGCGATGATACTTGACAACTGTAGAAGTTATAAACTTGAAAATGTAAGTACCTATACACTTTGTTATGGTTCTCATTAGAAAATTAATATCAAGTTTTGTGTTATTTACACCTTTATATATGTTTATGTAAATATTTTAATGCTGTATTGTTTTCTGAATATTTTTACCTAAAATGAAAAATTAAAACAAATAAAATAACAATTTAAATTATACACATATTATACTACAAATATTTAAAATACATAGACACATTTTATTTTCAGTAGACATTTAAAATTCAAATTTGGATAAAAATACATATTTTAAAAATTATTAAGGTTCATTCATTATTTTAATATAATTTTTCATAAAAAATTGTTCGTGATAACTTGAAACGACTAATAGGCCATTCAATTTGTTTAATTTTTATCACTATTAGTAATTATTTATTATTTTTTCAAATACATAATCCAATTGCTTCAAAGTCCAAACTGCTACGCCAATTTGTATATACGTTGAGCTTAATTTGTTATATTGAAGAACATAATAACATTTTAGGCAGGTTAAGAAATGTACCTATACCTAGTACGAGTATATAGGTAGATTTACAAAATTTGCTAATGAAAATATTAAATCAGTTTAATTCTTATCTATTGGTAATTGGTATAATACTATTAATATAAAATAACCTCAGTATTTATAGCATCTGTGAATATATCAATACCTATAATATGATGTGGCATTTTCGTACTTACAATATTTTAACTATTTAATTCAATTGTTGACTTTATTCATATAAAAAACATAATATACTTTTTACTTTAATTTATTTAATTATTTATTTCATTTTATACACAAAACCCTGAACATATTTTAGTTTTACCTACCAATATCTCAATGCAATAATGTTATTCGTTTAAATGAACAAGTTTCATTAGTTTTTAAATATCGTTCGCGCAATAATTATTTCTTGCATATCGAGAATCGTGGTACTGTATGTAGTAGTACATTATTTACACCGCTTTTCAACAATATATAAAGACCATCGTATATTTTTTGTAACTTAAATGAATAATTTCGTATAGACTGAACTGCTGACTGCTCTTTTAAATGTAAAAATGAAGCATCAACAATAACGGTATTATTTCAAAACATTAAAACAACATACCGTGTATAGCCCATTGTAAGTTATATTTAACTTTATAATAGGTAATCTGGTAATATATTAGAACTAACGAAGTTAAATCATTTTATCAGTTATTATCATAAGTTAGGTATATGAACCTATAATTACATAGGCGATGATTTTCGATTTGGCTGTTTATAATATATGAATTGTATGATAATATGTTGTTGTCATTTGTAATTAAATGAACAAAAATAACGATTTAAACAATAATATTTTTTTTGACTTCAATGTTTCAATATTATTTTCGTTATAAGTTATGATTTTCACTGCAATTTTCAATTTTATTCACTTCTAAGGCCTGAAAATATATTTCAATAAAATGCATTTGAATTCAAAAAATATTTAATGGAAATAATATAACAATATAATATATAATATATAGCCATCATTACTTGTAGTTAATTTACAATAATCATAATATTACCTTAAGTTAGTTCGCATAGTTCCAAGTATATAATAATTATTTGCCGTTTAACGACCATATTCATATCGTATTTCCGCTATTTCGAGTTTTTATTTTACTCACACGCCAGTATTAATAATATATTATTATAATAACACTACTATTACAATTGAGTCTCTCTTCAGCAGTCGTCTACAAGGTCATTGGTTATATTATGTGTAGCAACGGCGAAAGGTATAATATATATACTATATATAATATATATATTATATGCAATATGCACTACAGTTGCATATAAGTATATTTAGTACATGTATCGAAAAAATCTGGAATTCTGGAAGTCTTATAATAACACGTATGTTGTAGCATATCTATTTCAATTTAACTGATCATATTGTGCTGAAATTCAGTCACTGATTTATAAAAACAACTTTATTTAATTTCGAAAAAAAATATTTTTATTATCTTAATTCTTATTCAAAACAAAAAATTAACTTTTACTAACTGTACAATTATTTTTAATGAGAAAAAAATAATTATAAATAAGCTCAAAACTATCCGTGCATTTGGAACACAAGTTAAAATTAATAAAGCAATAAAGATTTGAAAAAAACAGCTTATCGTAAAGTGATTGAAAGTATGTGCACAGAGGAATGGCTCAATTTTTTCTGAACTGAAAAGAAGTTTAAAGGTAATTATAATAAAATTTTTAACTTTTAGAACACATTCCCATAACAAACTATTCAAATTCATTAATCTCTTATATAATGAATCCAAAATTGTATAATATATTTTAAAAAAGTGCCAAATTATTGGAAAAAGTCTCTAATAAAATTCCTGGTTTGCATCGAATTATTTGGAAATTAACCAGAAAAATAAAAATGAAATTTTTTACGAACGAATCATAATTGAGTTTAGATACTACTAGCAAGGTTAGAATGTATTTTACAAATTACTTTAAACATGTGTTTAAAACTTTTTAATAAAATTGTATTGTAATATTTTCTATATAATAACCGTTTTTTTAGTTGATTACTGCAGTGTTCTAACATTTTATAATTTGTCTACACTAATTATATAGTATAAAAAATACTACATTTATTTTAATAAATTATTATAAAACAGTTTTTAAGGACTATAACGCTCAGCTTAAAGTTATAATTATTGAGAAACTACTCGTTTGAATTTTTATTTATGTAAATGAAAATTATAAAAATAATAATATCCACCAAATAATACTATATTGTAAATAAAGATGATACTTATTTAAAAAAACATAATTGGTGTGTATTGGCGTATTGCAAAGGAATACTGATCACGTAGAGTAAAAAGTTTTAGTTTTAAAATTAGGATTTATTATGATTTGTAGCATTAAAATAAATGTTTTAAAGTAATTATAGATTTAATTAAAACCAAGACTATTTTTATCATTTTTGAATTTTTAATAGTTCATTAAACTTATGACAATTAAAATTAGAACTAATGATAAACAACAAATTTCATTGCTTTTATAAAGACATTACTTCAATGATAATTTCGTTTTTAATTTAACTATTGTTGTATAAAAATACAATGGAATATTTTCTGTTTACTGACCTATATAGGTAGTTTGTGAATAGTTACAGACCACACAGTTAGAAAAATTAAAGTAGGTATTTAAAAATATAGCCTTTATTATACGTATAGGTATATTTTTAAATTCCAAAGATCAGAACACGAATAAATAAATCGGTTGTTTGAAATATTTTATTTTTTTATATATATATAAACTCTCGTTTTGGTTATCACTGCAAAACACTGTAAACCAGCTGGTTATAATATTCTAATTTTTGTTTTTTTTTTTTTTTTACTCTTTCATTTAATCACGCCGCGTACTAAAGCTATAGGTGGGTTAGGTATATACATTATACACTATAGGTATTAATGTGTATATTATTATATACAGGTATAACGCACGCGTTTGAAGCATGGCGACGGCGTAACGAATCACATCGAGTTAACGTTTTAAATTGCCCGAACCGGACCAAGTGGTCAGTATATTATAAGTCACGTGTATATAATATAGCTATGGCCACCTAAAATCAAGATAAAACTAGTATAGTGTATTATAATATGGTATATTTATATTATACGACAACATTGTCAAACTTTTGGCCCAAACAAGACCTACGAACATCTAGATGTATTATGTACACGCAATGTGATCAATGATAAAGGTAACACGAAATATTTTAAACGTATTATGAAAAACTTAAATTTTAAAAATGCGCAGCAAAACAATTTTTTTTTTTGAATTGAGCCCCCTTTTTTGAGGGGATGTATTAAACTAATTTAAATTTACTTATTGAGAGTGAATTAAGGTTTCGATTTGTCTATGCGTAACGCGTATCGTTTTTGTATAATATACCTACTTATCGTTTTAACGTGGTCTATTTACACAATTTTTCAAAGCTCCGAGGTATGATTTGGTATGTTTTTTTGAAAACTATTAGCTGCAGTGGTATCGTGAGCACGTAAATATTTTTTGGTATCTCTATCGCCGAATCGTTGAACACAAGTCGTATATATTATTACCTAGTATATATTGTTATACCGAATATACCACACCCGACTGCCACGCATTCCGGGAAACCTATAACTTGTGTAATGTGTATATTACACATATATTATAGACGACTTAATGCATTTCTCTTGTATATATATCATTCTACGGTTTTCGAAAGGAAAGATGTATATCTATTAAATAAAATAAAATAAAACATTTTCGAATTCACTTGGTCGTCGATATGTATACTATTATACTATATATGTATAATATTATGTTAGTTATATACATACAAAAACGTTATATACATATATGTATTATAAAGGCGCTCTATATCGGTAATTTTGTAACAAGTCAAAAACTAGAATTCCATTGATATTATATATTATCATACACTACATTTAATATTAATATTATATATTTGAGTATGTACGAGTATTTTTTCACGTACTATACAACGATGATGGTAATTTGTATGTTGTTTTTCCATTTGATGACGCGTGTTTCAATATTGTTATTAAATATTATATGCACTTACCTACATACCCCAAACGCTCGCGCCATTGCAACGACAGACATCAATATATATTAGCATAGGCCGATTAAACATTTGGACATTGGGAAAAATACATTCTTCGTTGGACGTGTTCATAATTTATATTCGTACAAGCTTTAACCCTACACCTAAACGACTACGGTTGGATTCTTTTGTATTATAGCCTCAGATTTTTATTATTCACATATTATAGGTATATGTAATAATATATTATTATTGTGTAGTCCTTTTTTGCGGTAAAACGGTAACTTTACAATATGTAAATAAAAAATATTTGATTTCCATGCACTGAAAATAAATGTATGCGTGAGCCATCCTTGAGCTCAATCGATAGTGATTGGAAAAATAAGCTAAAAACATTCTTTGAGTATCACAGAATTCAAATTGATATACATTTTATTGAAATCAATCTAGTGATTTCTACAATTATTTTGTACAACAATTTTTTATACCTTTATATGTTATTAATAACCTAATAATTATTAATAAAGTGTATGGTATATACACAGTGTATGGTATTATTGTATTAGGTATTAATATAATATTGTTTTGTAAATTATTAGGTATTATGTGCAGCGCTACTGTTAGGCGCTTCAGTTTCTAGTTACTTCTATTTTATTACCATTTGTGTATAAGTTTTAAAGGTTGTATTGAAATTTGAAAAATTGTGCGCTTATGATTTGAATTCAAAAATGAAAAAGGCTTTCGTTTAGACAAGCAAAAATCGTACACTTTATTTGGTTCTTTATATTTCTTGGGTTATAACCGTACGCTATTTTTAAACCACAGAACAAATGTATTGTGAACATCAATAACTCTTACCAAGTTTACTAAAACTTTTGAAAAAAGCATTCTGTTATTTTTTAAATTCAGATATTCTTATCATCCAAAATTAATAAATTACTTTTGTTTTTAAAAAAATACTAACTGTTATTTTACCATGCCAAAAAATAATTGAAAAATATAATAATAATAATTATAATTGAATACAATTATTATGATTATGACTTATGAGTTATAAGTACCTACTAGCTGACAGTAATTTATTTTATACAGTTGTTTTCATGTTTATATTATGAATAATAAATGAAATATTTTACATTTAAAAAATTCGAGTAGATACATTTTAAGCAATTATAAAACCATTAAAATAAGTTTTAGGATTGTTTATTAGGTTTTTAGATAAAACAACCTAAAAGAGGGTGTGGTTATAATCTACTAAATATGTGCAGTTTTTTAGATTCAACGGCTGTAAAATATAATTCAATTAACAATAATATTTGTTATTAGTTTAAAATTTAAACTAAATTACCTGCATTCCAGTAGGTAATGGTAAAATAAAATAAGATGGTATTGTGATTAACGGCAATAAAAATATTATTATTTTCCCAAAATCGTCGAAATTCCATTAGGAACATAGGTTAGGTTTTTATTAAAAAAAAAAAAAAAAAATCAACTATGCCATTAATCGATTTAAACATTTTATAATTGTACATTGCTATTGCTTCTAAAATCGTTATCCAAAACACATTTGACCGAAAATTATACCGTACAGATAATATTATTATTACATTCTCTTCATGTGTTTATTTTGAGATATTTTATAAATGCATAATATTATGTGTAAAATTATGTAATATACTGATATATGTATATTGTTTATTTTGTTTTTCTTTTTCAACGTAAATATCTATACTGGGGTTTCGATAAAAAAAATTGGATCGGTCTAAACAGTTGTATACTGTGCAAATTAATAAATTTTCAGAACATGAGACAGGGTGGAATGCAGTCCCCTGATAATTTTTATAAGTATAATATAACTCTGTGTGAAAAAATATTGAAGAAAAGTATTAAGGGGATTCCACTGGGCACAGATTCATTATTAATATAGGCAATTTTAACGTAATTTTTTGAAGAATTAGAATGTTCAATTTGAAATATATTTATAAATGCTAATTCAGAGTATTTTAAAAGCGATCTAATGTCAGTACCAATAACAATGGTTGTTACGTAACAATAATAATACTATATAGAAAAACTTATACTTATTATGCAAATCAAAACTACTAATGTATTATTTACAGGAAATTTTTTAAATTTCCATTACACTACACAGAAGATGCTTTAACTGTGTTGTAAAATTTTCATTTATTTTATATCAATATTCATAATCGTTTTTAATAATCAAATTTAAAAAATAAATGAATCTGTATAAAAAATAAATATTTATATATTCGAATATTATATGATTTTAGGTTATCTTTAAGTTATTGAAAACATAAAAAATCTACAACATACATATTTTTTTATATAGTATAAATATACTAAGGTTACTAAAAATATTGTGTCAGTAAATTTGTCCCACCCAAAACTATTTTCATGAATAAATTACGTGTGGTGTGACATCTTCTAAAGTATTTAAATAGTTTGTATGTACCACATTATTTATTAATATATATATTTATATATAGCATATGGCTATGGCTATTATATATTGTTTGAGCGGGTTAGTTAAAAATTCCAAAAGCTCGGCATCCAAAAGCCATTTTAGCTAGACAAATCTCGGTAATTTAAATAGGTAGGAAAAATGTTTAGGACCCGGAGGAATTCTTTCCTTTAATATTTTTTAAACCTAACCTTGAAAAAAGAAATATTGGAGTACCCCATTAAGTATTTAAATACGAATATATAGACAATGAAGTAATTTAAAAATTAGGGGTTTAAATGAGGGGTGCTACTCTACTTAATACAATGTTGAGTTCTAAAAATCTTGAAAAACAAATCATGTATTTATTTTTAAATATGCATGTATACTTAACATAAAAAAAAAAAAATCCAAATTTACGTTTATTACCTATTATATATATAACATAATATTATGTTATCATTTTTAAAGAATCGATGTATTGGTTTTGTTTATTTAGTACATTGTTCTCGGTTATATTTTTAAAGATCAGAGTGGCTCGAATACGTCAATTTTCTATTATTTAATTATCTTCAATGTTAAGATTCATATCATTAATGTATAGTCAATTATAATGGTTGGATTTTATGAATTAAATAATAATTATACTAATAATCGAAAAATAGTCACTTTTATAAACTATTTTTAATATGAATAATTTATTGGTTTGCTCGTTGTTTATTTATATATTCGTATTATATTTGTATTAAATTTAGATAAGAACATTCGAGATATCAAATACTTGTACAATTAATTTTGGAATTAATACGATTTATTTTTTTTTTTTAAGAGAACTAATTTTATTTATTCGAGGTATCGAGAATTTCGAGTTATTAGTATTCGAATTACCATAATCCAAGAGTCGACTGTGTATATTCGTGTAGTATTTGTATGAAGTTGACTGTTGAGGTTTGTAAGGCTAGACTTTCCAAAGCCCACTCTCCATTTTCATGACAACTAGAACGAGTGTGAAATATTATTGATATGACCTAAGACAATACTATAGTTTACCCATTTTTATACATTATTACATTTTCACAATATGTCAATGTTCAAATAAATGTCATTCAAATACTGAAAATTATGTAGAATTCATATTAAGTGAATATGCGTGGTAGGTACAGTTTAAAATTGATTACAATATTAGTCTATAATATATTCTTTGCATTGAATTTTAATTAAGGAATCCAATTATCGAACACAATAGAAATATCGTTTTACTTATTATTCATTTACTCATCACATTTCTACAACAATTATGCCACTAAAACACAACTTCTATTGACGTAACACTGAACGAACATAACGACAGTAAAATTAGTGTAAATTTAAGATATTCACTATTCAAAAAAAAAAAAAAGGTAATGTTGATATACTTTTTACATTTACCTAGGTGATGGTATTTATTATGACAAAATAATGTATTTATATTCAAAATATTATGTTTTTTTCTCTAAACCTACATTTTTTTCAATTGTAAAAATAAAACAAATGAAAAAAATAGCATTGCTTTAATTTAAATTTATAATGAAATCACATTTAACAATTACATTATAGTCATATTACATTTTTTTTCGATTTGTAATTGCTTATAAATAGATACAATTATTAACTATAAGTCATATAAGTATTATAATTATAGGTATAATATTCTTTACAATATTATAAATAAAATATTTCAGAGTTTTAACATCGAATTCACAACTGATTCACTATTATGCACATTATTCGTATTACAATTAGTTTAATCATGACAAAGAATTACTTTTGTTTGATCAAAATTTATTTAATGATACTTTTTTGTAAATTATAGAATCGTTTATTTTTATTATTAATTTTTATTTTTTTTGAGTTTGTTAAACTCGATTTAGATTTGTTTCTAGTAGTTAGGTAAACATTTTTATCTAACATAAGTATAAGATGCCTCTAACAAATAAATTAATATATATGGTTGAATTTATATACTAGGTATTCAGTTTATCAAGAGGAATTCTAATTTAAATATTAGGCTTATGTTTTCAATTTAAATACTGGTTCTGAATTTGAAAATCTTATGACAACTTGAAAATTTGTAGTCTTGTTTATGAAAATCCTTCTACGAGTTAAATATACTAGATACTGAGTCTTGTGTATATGCTAGTAATTATTAATCTGTGCACCGTATTAATATTGGCTTAAGTTCTGTCAAATGTTGTGAAATTTTTAAACATTTATTATGGACAAGACATCATTGATTAATGTAATCCGATTAGAATGTTGTCTCGATATATTAAAGTAAGTACAAAAGAAAAGAAAATTGTGTTCGAATAAAATATATATCATTAGGTTTTAAAAATATTTTAAAAATATTTAATAGTCCCACCAGCTAATAGATTCGTGATTCTAATAAAAATAAGAAACAAAAATCAATGAATTTCAAACTTGTACGAATATTCAATATAATGTTAAAACAAACAAATAAACTAAATACTTCATTCAATAAGATATTCAATTTTTATTATTTTTTGTTTTGTTTCAGGCAATCATGAGTATAAAGGAATTTTACTACGGATGTAGTATTTTCATAACAGGTGGGACCGGATTCATGGGTAAAGTTTTGATTGAAAAACTACTACGATCATGTCCGGGCATCAAAAACATATACGTTTTGATGAGAAATCGCAAAGATAAATGTATAACTGACAGAGTCAAAGACATGTTGGCGTTACCGGTACACATAAATATACATTTAAATATTATATTCGAGTGATATCCAAAGCATTAGGTTTTCGTGTGTTTGAAGCATTCTATAAGTTCGGTGAAAATAAATTTAAAACATTTATTTTACTTATCTTTACGCCAATGTTTCAATATTATAGATAAAGATATATTAGAATGAATATATAACTGTATGAAAAAAAGAAAAAACAAATTCAATGAATAATAATTATTATTATCCAACCATATGTGGCAGGTTTTGTGATAATTCGTAATAATAAAATATGTATTTAAAATATAAAATAATTTATAATACTGCGAGATCCATTTGACGCAAGGCACTTTTCACGGCAGAAAACACTCTCGTTTTTTAAATATCTACTGCTTTTACACAATTTAAAACCGCTATAAAATAAAATTAATTTATGTTTCTTATCGTTAGGTACCAATTTTTAAGTTGTCAGTATTTTTAATGACTACAGGTCAACATACATTTTTAATATAATATTGTCTAACAGAATATTAATCGGAGTATTTTAATCTATTAGTACAAAAATCAAATTTCGGACTAGCATACCTAGTATATTACGAGTATTTAGTAATAATTCATTGGTATTTATAAAGTTTTGATGATTCAAGTGGACAAGTCTGGGTACCATTTCAGATCAATCATTTATAAAAATTATAAACATATTATTCATCCAAAATGCAATTTTTATATTTTGAAGTAGGTAATTTAAAAGTATTTTGCTTTGATATAAAAGATGTTAAAAGATATTTTTTTTAAAACAGTGACAATTAAAAGTGGTAAAAAATAAAATAAAAAATATAATTTTAATGACTTAATATAAGGTATATAAAAAAAAATAATTCTCATGAATTTTAAAAGCTTTTGAAATATTAAGTGTTTTGAACAAAATCCTGTTTGGTAGGTAAATAATATATATATAACTATTATATAGGACGGTAAAGTTAAATAAACAAACAATAACACATTATTGTCTTCATTACACTATTACTTAAAACCCCACTTTTCACTATGCTAAAATTGTTTGGTTTTTTTTTTTAGTTGATATATTCAACTACTTGATTGTGGCAGTATATGAAATATATATTAAACACTGTACTTGTATAGTATACGTTAATTGTATTGAACCTTTTTCCTCTAAATGTCCAATGACTAAATAGTAAATTATTTTAAATGCTCGCCTAAATAGGTACTTACAATTAAATGAAACTGAAATAAAACAAACGGTTAAATAATTGCAATTTAATAGTTTACACGAGTCGGGAAAATAATGTAAAAATGTCATAAAATAAACTAAAAACACTAAGCACAACAAATAAATAAATACAATTATTTATCGCGTTTGAAAGGTATAACAATCTACCTGCAGTATTTTGCGATGAAATACACATACACGCACGCGAGTCGGTGTTAATTTTATTTAGGTACGTTTATTATCGGAACAACTATACTCTATTTTACATGTCAATTGAATTAATCTATACTATTTTGTTCGTACATTTCAGTTATATACTATAAAAGCCAATAGGTATTGTATTTGACTGTATAATTTACACTGAGTTTATTCTCTCGAAATAATTCAAACATATCGTTGTAATAATTTTAAATAATTTACCATAATTAACTTTGATTTTTAAATTACATTGATCAACAAACTCACTTTTATATTTTTCCTCTCGAATGTAACTGAATATAAAAAAAAAAGAAATACATCTAAAATATCTGAAACAATAGTGAACATTTTAATTTATAATTTATACTAGTAAGTATGCGATTTTTCGTATAATAATTCTATGAGAATAATGTTGTTTCAAATTCTACATAATAATATCATGTGTCATATTATAATAGATATAATATTTATATGTATATACTGTACTAGAATTAATCATTGTACAGTATACGACAGTATAATATAGGCCATATAGCTGATTGAAGAATGGTTTTAATTGTATTGATAACACTTAAATGGTTTATCAATTAAGGGTCAATATACTAGTATACCTACTTAAATGTTCTCCATGATGATGTTACTATGCATAATGTTCCATAAATTACAATTTAGACGAATATTTATCTGATCAATCATAATCATATATTTATTTTCAATGACATGTGCATATTTTCTCTATTTTTAATAAACAAAATTACCATAGCCCATAAAATAATTTAAAAAACCTTTACAGCGATAATTATTGAAGGATTCGTCAAAATAATTGATGTTACCTACATAAATAATATTATTAATAATTTGACATGTTCTTCGTTGCACTAAGAAACATATAATATAATATATCTAATATACATTTTTTAAATTAAGATTACCAAATAAATGTTTGCAGTCCAAAAATAAATATGTGTTTAATTAAATATTAATAATAATAAATTATATTGTAATATTGTATTGATATGGTGTATTTTTTTTTTTTGCTTTCGCCCAGCTGTTCGACAAGATTAGAAAGGAAAATCCCGGTGTTGCAGAAAATAAAATAATTCCTATACTTGGGGACATGGCTGAAATCCGACTGGGTATAAATGATGAGGATTACGATATGTTGGTTCGTAATGTTTCGATTGTTTTTCACGTTGCTGCAACAGTTCGGTTTGACGAACCTATTCGAGATGCGATTATCAAAAATGTTAGAGGAACGCGAGAAGTCGTAAGATTGTCTGAACAAATGAAAAACCTCATTGTAAGTAAAATTATTCTAGTGATAATGTTTATACTTAAGCTAGTGCGTACCTAAGTAATAAAAACAAACTATACCAAGTCAACACTCGGAAATCGAAATCAAAGCCCGGGTAAATAGTTTTGGAAATAATATACTATACACGTATTATACACGTGCATAATTAATTAACATATAATTTTGGATATTTTTAAGAGATTTAGTGTATCGGGAGTTACATTTTACTATAAAATGTAATTAAGAATTAAATAATAATAATAATATTCATAATAATTACTATTGATAAGTGATAACTTTATGCACATGAACACACTCAGATAACGCGAAATTGCCTAATGAGATACCGTACTCATCCATTGTTCATTTTCTTCCATTATCAAAATAAGAAATTGTTACCCACTTATTAATAATTCGAATACGTATCATCGCTATCATTATTTTCTGCCCGAGAATAATTTAATAGTACAATATTATGGTGACTAGACATAAAAATACATATTAGAATTATTCTCCTCTATTACGAAAAACTTTTCTCTTGAGATCATTGGCCAATATGTACACTATTCTACCTATCTATACATATTTATATATATTAATTATCTCAGTACTTTATTATTTCTATTTTTGTTATAAATTGTAAAACTAATTACTTGAAATTTAATTTCTTTACTATGCCAACTTATTAGGTATGTTTCTTTATGATGAAAATAATCTGAAACTGAATTACATTGAAAATGTAAAAAAAAATCAAATGTATGATAATTGAAAAAATAAAACTTTAAAAACAAATATTTATTAATACGTATGTTTTCTACATATTTAACTTTAATAACATTTGACAAATGTTCATTTAAAAATATTGCACAAAAATGTAAGACTACGTTTACCATTTGTTAACTGTTAGTCTGTGAATTGTTGTACATAGTTATTCAATATTTATCATATTTATCCGTCTATTCCCTTGGTCATCCAAAATCATCTAGTTGGAACTTTAATTCATTTCATATATATCTGTTTTAATTGACTACGCTAATTTTTACCTCCCCTTTGATGAAAACAGTGGCACGTATACAATATCTTTAACATATCCCAAAATACGTAGTTGGATGGCATAGGATTAGGTGACTCAGGAAGCCAGGTTCAAAGCATCAGTTGATTGCATAGTCATTATTACTGGTAAAACACAATGTGGCACGGCTTTGATTACAAATTGAATTAACCACGCTACCAAATAATGTTATTTTATTCAATTAGTGATTTTCTATGCTATTGATTAATTATATGTTGATTGGTGCGACAATTATATTATATTTAATCCTGGTTCATATAAACGTGACAAAATATTATCTTGTAACAATATGCATTAGGTCGAACAATAAAATATTGACGAATAATCAAGTTTTAAACAATTATAAACTCATAAACATTCATTATTAACCCGTAATTTTTTTAAAAAAAATTAGTACAATTTAATGTAGGTACTTCACACTAATTAATATATGATTTTAATGTTTGAAAAAAATAGACATGACTTAAGTCTAAAAAAATGCCTGAAGGAAAAAACTTTCTATTTTTTCTTTTTGAAGTGGGAGGGGGGATTAATAGTGTAAGAAAATGGTATCTCATTTTTGAAGGAAATGGTCTCACACGTCCGAAAAGATGTATACGTGGTGTTATTCGAGATTTGTGTGATGATCAAATATATACCGATAAAAAATAATGCGAATGATGTGTAATTTGCACTGAAATAATTCTTTGAATAAATCATTTGTTATTATAAATGATAATTTAATAATAAAATTCAGATTGAATAAATACCTGCTGAATATAAATATTAATTACTAATTAAGTAGCGTTTAACTTACCTACCAAATTTACGCGATGAAATTAGGACATTTTTAAATTCACGGATAACTGTATTTTAATTGATAAATAAATTAATACAATACAAAATAATAGTCAAAAAATCTAGTGCCTACCTATCCCGTAGTCTTAAGACCGTTTTATCTTTATGGACTATGGTGTAAATATGTACATAGTATATAATTTACTTGATATTTATTATATAATATATTGTAATGCTAAATGCATTAATAGTATATTTAAATTTAAAGCGTTTGATAAAATAATTAAATACCATTTATGAATATCAAAATAGAATTCTTACAATTAAATTTGTTAGAATCTCTTAAATCAAAAAAAAAAAAAAAAGGCGGGAAACGGCTACTTTTCTCTCTACTATATAATAAGTGTCGAGTAGGTTACTGACATGGATATTTTAAATTTGAATTCTCGATATTATATAATTCAAAGTAACCGGTTATTTGAATAAAATTGTATTTAGATATTTTCAAAAAAATGGTCATAATAAGTTTCATCATAAGTTTTCATAATTACACATAATTTAGTTAAGTATAAATCAACACAATGTTCGGTCAATAAATTATTAAAAAAATGTTTTCATTTTAACAGGTATAATATAATATACCTAGTAATATTTAATATAAATTTGAAGACAGAATAATTAAGTTATTTAGATGAGAGTATAGTAGGTACTGAGAATAATAAAAATGTACTATCTACTACAATAATAACGTAGGTATTCAATAATCATACATAGTTAGTGAGGTACATACATCATATAGGTATCTAGACTGTAGGCATACATAATGAAGAATTTAATAATTTTTTATTGGCTAATATTATAATTATAATACAGTAGTATCTATTGGAAGTGTTTGAAAATTAATCGAATAATTTCTTTATGCATTTACACATTTATTTGAATAACTATCTAGATAAAATTTTACCCAACACTTAATTATTAACCATTGTATGCAAAAAACAATTCCTAGACACTCGTGTCTAATAGTCTAATTAAGACTAATCTATTAGCCACTAATTATATTTCACGACACGCTTATTTATATTCCTATTGAACTAATTGATTTTACTATTGGTATTATAGGAGATTGATTTATTTTTTTCTGAAAATATTCTCATTATTAATACACTTATTATCTAGTTGTATAATGATATAATATAATTTTGTTATATTATTGTTAAGTAACACGTTTTTAATAACATTCGTGAAATTATAAAAAATTGAAAATAAAGTTTAAAACATTAATTAAAATAAAATTTTTTCAGAATTAAAATTTTTACCAAATGTATAGGTAAATGATAACTTTCTATGCATACGGTATACTTTTCAAAATATTTTGACTTTTTTGGGTTATTTGTAAGCATTTAAAATTTTTTTTAGTTTATTATAAATGTCGATAAATTTGTTTTGCTTGGTCAAAATACTTGTAAATATAAGATTGAAAAAATTGTCCTTATGACTATGTAAAAAATATTTAAGATACACAGGTATTCACATTTGAAGTACAAATATTTACAAAATTCGTCAATATCACTAAAATTTAGCATTTGTAAATTGTTCTTCAGTTGAAAATTAAAAAAATATATAATCTTTATAGTTCAGGCTTAAACATGTAATACAATATGTCAATATCTAAAGTTCTTCATAAGTAGCTCTTACTGAGACCAAAAAATCTAACCTCGTATTTAATTGTTAAGATTTTTTACCAAGCAAAAAGATTTCTATTGACATTTAAAATAAAATTCGAAAATTTCAATTGTCTATAAATAGCTCAAAAGTAATTAAAATATTTTGAAAATTATACGATGTATAAAAAATGATAATAAAAACCTTTCTGCATAAACTACTAAAAAAGTTATAATCGCGGGGTTTTAGCAAATGTATACCTTATTTTTAGTTAAATCATAGAACATCGAAAGCATGACAAATTATATCTGATTTTTCATGATCGAGAGTACGATCAAAATTTGTTTCATACATCCTGTTGCCTTTTTTTTTTATTTTGCTAATTTTCGCATATTTACGATTTTTAAAGTTATTTTGTTAATTAATTGTTTTAACTTTTTAAATACTATTTATATAAATGCTTTTATATAATTAAAAATGAAAATAAACAAAATAATTCGAAAATAAATTTTATAAATTTGCAAATGAAACATGTATTTTGATTTTCAAATAGGTAATAGGTACGTGTACGTATCGGTTGTTTTCGTCGATCACAACATAAAATTCTATTAATTTCTAATAATTTAGTTATTTTTAAAAATCATGTGAAACGGAGTGTAATACAATTATTGTCAGATTTTTCGTATTTTGTTTTAGAGAGCTAGTAGAGACGAACCAAATATCCAAGTATAAAATATAGTTCTTAATTACACCATAATTTTCATCTATGAAAAGAATAAGACATATTATACAAATTGAAAATTCTAAAAATGCTTTTACAAAAAAAAATGTCAATTTTTTATTTTGTATATATTTTAATTTTTAGGTAGCGATTACTTTGATGTTCTTAAGATGTATATTTTTAGTTTTTTTTTTTTATTTCTGATCCCTGCAGATACTGAAATATTATTTTTCTATAGTTCATTAGTAGTGACTAGTTTTATTACATGTAATTAATTTTATCAGAATAGTTTTTAATAATAACTAGGTAATCATTTGTATAATACTAAAATAGACACTGTACCTAATCCCTATTGATAATAATTAGGGTATAGATTTAATTTTCTTAAAAAACAAGAAAAATGCTTTTAAAAAGATATACTTATAACTTAAATCCTAATACACTAATAATATCACAAATATTTAACTTGAATTATAAAAAAATATGGTAAAAAATGGTATTTTTACCTGTTTAATTTTTTTTTAAATAATATAAAATAAAAATGATTAAAAAATATTACTTGCATGAGGTAGGTATTTAAATTATTGTAATTTTACGTTATCGCAAATGATGCAAGTCGTAAATAAAACAACCTAACTATTATATTATATTACTTATGTATAATGGCACATGGCGAAAATTTCATTTGTTAAACGCTTTTGATTGTTACACAGTTAAACCATAGGTACGTAAAAAATGATATTACGAAGAAAAATAAATAACAATTACTATTTTTTTTTAGTGATATATTTTATGGTGAATTTTTATAAAATTGTATTCATTATTATAAAATATATTTTACCCTACCTATAGGTATACGAAAAACAAACTCATAAAAATAAAATAAACATTAAAAAAAATGTAAAATACAAATTTTGTTTTAAGTAGGTATCTATTAGCCATCTAGGTACGTCTTATCAAATTAATTTCGTGCTTGAAAAGTGGTGTTTTGGGACATTTGGAAAAAAATGCAAATTGAATAAATATTTTCATATTAATATTAATTAAAAAAAATTTTAATCCATTGACTAGTGAGTCATTCAGTTGTATTTTTTTTATTGGAATTAGTTTAAAAAACGAAACTTTATATATATAACGATAAAAGTGATGACTTTCGGATGTAGGTAAAATCCCACATGTAATTTACATATATCATATACTACAAATATTCCTCTTCGTGTTATACTGTTATCATTAAGGCATATAATTTGTTATAATTTTATCAATGAAGTGAATATGTAGGTAATTCATCATACAATTTACCGTCTATATAGGTATATTCTGTCAGCAATACTCAGTATACATAGCGATGTTGGTGAGTATATAGTGTTATCATATTATTCCTTTTAAGCCTTTTTGATTATGAATTTCAGGCTTCATTATATTATAAATTTACACAGCTTATATAATATAAAAATTAAAATATCTAATTAGTAATTAACATAATAAATCTGTGCACTGCAGTGATAAAATGGTTTTTTGATGAATTTTGTACAAAATGAAAATACCAAGAATTTCTTCTACGCCAACGACGATAAGTACTTATAATAATTTTAATATAAAACAAAATATTTATTACCTATACACAAAGATTATAAGTTATAAGCTTATTATAGCTAAGTAGTCTTGTTAGCTGTTTGTATAAAAAATAAGTCTGTGAAAATGTTCGCTGCACCTGATTTAAAACTGTGCACGCCTATTATAATAGGTAATTAATAATTGCAGTAATAAATAATAATTAAGTAATAGTAGGTACCTAGTATAAAATAGTACAATTTATCGAGCTACTCCAAATTTTAAATTTCTAAAATAAAATTTGATTTTATTGATATTTTATGAAGTAAACTTACCATAATAACAAGATAAATTTGAATCAGTTACCAACTTGTGTAGTAAAACAAAATTATAATATTTATCTACATTCTGTCTCAATGTCTTGTAATAATATATCAGGTATATTATTATATATTATAGTGAACCAATAATGCCAACAATGATACCAACCATAAACTGTTGAATGTTAAGCAATTTATAGTTGAACTTCACCACTCAGTAAAGTTCATCAAATACCGTATCTATTGGATAATATACTGTGAAAAAGTACTTTTAGATTTTTAGAAATTTGATTTTAGATTCTGAGCGGAGGGATTTGATTTTACAATGTTGTGTTTTTTTTTTTTGTGTCGAAATAATGCTTCAATTTCAAGGTTTCCGATAGCAAAATGAATCTAGTTGGTGAATTGGGGAGGTAATTTTTTGAATTTCCCAATAGTTTTCCCAAAAACCAAAAAAAAAAAAATTAAAGAAAAACGGGAATTTTTACTCAAAACCAGTTTTCGACCAAATCGATTTTTTTATATGGTTGTAATTCAAAATCCTAATTTTAAGGAAAATAAATAGCGTAACGATAACGATTTATCCTCAAACGATTTTAAATATTTGTTATTATCGAAAAGTATAAGTAAGGAAAAATTTTAATGAAAAACTTATGGAAAATTTCGTATTTAATTTTCAACTCTTAGCTACTTATACAAAATTTTTATGAATTATACCTACAAAATAAATTTGTAAATATTCATGATTTTGACCAATTGTTGTCAATATTTGAACTTCAAATGCTAATGAAAAAAATTGTGCCTACGTATTCTTATAATTTTTACTTATCACTTTAAGAATAACTTATGAGAACTTTGTATTAAATTTTCAAGTATTTTCATTGGGCCAAAAAAATTTTATCGAAACTTCAAAAAAATTTTCAAAAAAACTGAAAATTTCGGTTGTCTATAAATAGTTCAAAAAAAGTCAAAAAATTTTGAAATTTAAATCATGTAAATAAAACACGAATCATAATAACTGGTAAAATTTTCTTATATATATTATTCTTCTATATACTTTTTGAAAAATAACAAATATTTAAAATCGTTTGAGGATAAATCGTTATCGTTACGCTATTTCGTAAAAATTTAAAATTCAAACGTACTTAAAATTTTTCCTATAATGATGCTAAGAGTTTTCACTATAACTACTTGAAGGAAAACTTATGGAAAACGTACTGTTGTATTTTTAATCCTTAGTTATAAACACAAAAAAATGTATGGTTTTTCAACTTCATATAAATATAACTATAATTACTTGCAAATTTTCGCGTTTTCGACAGATTTCGTAAAATTTTGAATTATAAACGCTTATAAAAAAAAATTTTGACTAACGATTTTTAATTTTTATTAGCTACAATAAGAACCACTCATAAGGAACCTTTTATTAAATTTTCAAAATTTTTTGTTCATCCAAAATTTTTTATCGACATTTCAAAAAAATCAATAATTTCAGATAAATAACTCAAAAAAATTCAAAAATTGTTGAAAATTTAATTGTATATATATATGTAGATAACAATGACAAATACATTTGGTGAAAATTTCAAGTATATACAATGATTAGTTTTTGAATTACAAGCATATAAAAAAATCGATTTGGTCGAAAACTGGTTTTGCGTAAAAATTCCCGTTTTTCCTTCATTTTTTTTTTTTTTTGGTTTTTACCGGCGCTTTTGAAAACTATTGAGAAATTGTGAAAAGTGACTTGCAAATGCACCAACTAGATTCATTTTGCTATCGGAAACCACCCCCAAAGTTTAAAATCAATACATTCATCGCTTCGCTCAGAATCTAAAATAAACCATATCAATGGCATCGATTGTATCAATGTAACAATTACATACTTAATAATAATTTTCAAGTGTTTTCGTTACGATTTTAGCGAACTGTAAATTATTTACTTATAAGTACGTTTACACTGTATACATGCATTGTATTAAGCAGTATTATATTACCTATAACCATCGTGTTTTCTTAACTGTTTCAAGATATTTATTGTCATACGTATTATGATATAATTTGTGTAAAATGTCGAATTACAAAAATAATAATCATTGTTTATTAATTATTAGTATTAGTATTTTTACATTTTAGGACTTATCAAATAGGCCAATCGCTAAAAAATTCCGCAATTGAAGTCGTATTGACAAAATCTTTTATTTATAAAACACATGGTTTACACACGACATTTTTAGGTAAATTTAAAAATCTAAGTCATGAGGGGGGTTACTACATTTTCGTAAATCGTAGATTATCGATAACATTTTACAACATACATTACTATATTAGTAATTTTATTTATATTTTCAATTTATAGATTTTAAGACGTATTAGAAATTTATTATGTTATTATAAATAAATACGCGTAATGAATGATATTCCCATATGTGGGTGGAGGGGTAAAACCGTTAGCCTCACCAGCACGGATCCGCGCCAGATTACACTCATTAATTTCATATTTGTTAAAAGAATAAAATGGAGAGGTCGATCAGAAAAATAAGATTTTACTGAGCTCGGGTGGCTTTTAGCCACTTGTGGCTGTATTAACCTATAAGTATACACCTCTTCGACTAGTATATATGTCATTAGATATCATACGCGTGTTTAACGGCATATTAAATCGATATGTTATTGTAAGTCAAAGTCCACAGTGCATAACCCCCCTTACCTAATTATATACAATAGTCAATATATCGACTTATATATCGATAATACATATCATCGATGTTCACCATATATATTATTGAATTATTCCATAACACGATTAATATAAATTTAATAAATTCATAATGCATTAAATTTTATACTACAGGTATTTTTACACGTATCAACGACCTACTGTAATTGTAACCGAGTTAATGTGGAAGAAAAGGTATACGAATCGCCAATCAGTTGGCAAGATGCAATTACGATTGCAGAAAATGTAGATCCCAAACTTTCTGAAATTTGTACGAAAAAGTAAGTGTAATCTATAAGTAATAAGTATAGATATATTTTTTTTTTTTTATATAAAAAAGTAATTCAGATTTTTTGTACTAATACATATTTATCTGAGTTATATAACAGTTAGTTCTAGTTTAATATAGACGTAAAAATTGGAAATAAATTTTTTTTCTATGTCAATTAACCTAACCTACGCGGCTACGCTGGTATTATACTGTATTGAAGCATTTTATTGTCATCGTATATTAATATTTATTCATATTGTGCAAAATAATTATGTATAAAAAAAATTAAATATCACGATTTTAAAATAATTATTGATTGGTACAGAATTGACGAATATCAGACATAGCATACTCCTAAACATTGTTATACACGACTAAGTGAATATTATAGTCTTTTAAAACTCATGTTATACGTAATGTATGTAAGTAATATTTATTTTCAAGTAAATTTTTAAATAAAATCCCAGTTCTTATCATTGATAGGATATAAAGTATAAGGGCAGCTACACCTTACATTATGAAAAGCTCACGATACAAAAAATTATTAATTTAATCCCTTTTTGCAATATTCAAAAGAAAACCAATAATTTTCAATACACTAAAGCAATCTTCATACTTTCAGTTGTAGATTTATTTATTTTTATATCTTTGGTTTTTAATTGTTATTTATCACATTATAGAAATGAATACATTAGTATAAATACATAATTTATCGAATAACTTGGAGGTGCGTGCTATCAAAATAGTTAAGGGTACCCATTACTTTTCACCTAGTTACATTTAGATTTAGACATCTACGATGTGGATGTGTTGCCTTTTTAAGCAGTAGTTTTTAAACAATAACTGTACGTCTAAAGCTAGAACGTCGTAGGTAGGCGTAATATGTAGTCATATATCTAGGGGGGGATAATTTGAATTACAAAGTTATAATAGTTAGTGTTATTTTATAAAGTTTTTAATATCAGAACGATTTTTGTTAATTTAAAACTATTTATACATTGAAAGCCATTTGATGTATGTTTTAAGTCAACGATTTTGTCACTTGATCCAACTCGTCGCCTCGTTTCTAGAATACTCGTAAAATCATTTCTTAGAGTTAATAAGATATAACATGACCATTTCAAGAATGCTACAGTATTTACAGTGTTTAAAGCTCAATTAAAAAATAATAATTCAATTCAATTAATTTTTCCTGTTACAGTGTATAAATATAATCAATGTGTGAGATAAAGGAAACAAAATTATTTAAATCATTATCAAAGGGTGGAAGTGAATATGTGAGTGTGTATGATTATTAAAATAGGATCTTTTGTTTCTTTGTTGATTTGAAAAGATGTTCTAGTATGCTGCAGTATTTAATATACTAAATATTTTTAATAGTTCGTTGAAATTTCTCATATCAAACCAAAGCGTCGGAATCGTGAGGTGCTATAGAGAATAGAGATACATTGGGTATTGTATACTGAACATATAATATAGTTTACTTTCTGGACGATAATTTTGTATTATTATTATTACCATAAAAATACTAAATTAATCAAAAATTAAAAACTAGCACAAAGTTTAAACGTTTTGTTTAACAGCGGGTACTGTTCGATGACAAGTCAAAGATAAGTTTTAAAAATATTGAAATAAAAGCAATACGATTTAAAAAAAAGGGTTTAGAATATTTAGGTATTTTTATTGTATTGAATATTAATTAATAATTATAAATAAGATCAAAAAAATGCTTATACCATTACATTAAAAATACAAAAATCAACTACTCGTATATGCAATGAAAAATGTAGTTTATAGCTCACTGCAATGTTCCTAGAGAATTGTAATCGTATGTCAAGATTACGACGAATTTAAAAACAGAAAAATATTTCGACAAATAACTGAAATACCTTTAACACCATTATAGACTCATAAAATATTAAAAATATATATTTAGTATCGCATCATAATAATAACAACGTGAAGATGATTTAAAAAACGAGTCCTTATTTACGCCATAAAAATTATAGATAATATAATAAAAGGATTATATTAATAAATAATATTTTATCTCTTTGCATACTTAATTTGTTTAATCATTACTTTCTGAATAATTTTTATTAATTATTTCTTATATGAAACGCAATAACGTATTTTTACTTAAGTGTATTTTAGTTAAATTCTATTGAAATTAATTGACATTTTATACTAATTACTTCAAAAGTTTTTCTCAGTAAAATATTTTTTTTTCAAAACATTACAAAAAAAAAAACGTATGATGGAAATTCAAAAAAGTAAATTATATAAATAATAGTAAAATAACTCAATTTTTATTTTGAAACATGCATTATAGTAATATAATGTAAACAAGTTATTCAATACACACACATTAAACACATACCATCTAACATTAATATTTTTGGATAAAATAAGTGTTTACCTTACACATTAGTGAACAGTCAAAGAATTTTGCTGTTATAGGCTATTGTAGTTATTTGTTTATTTTTTTTATCTACACTGACAGTTTAAAATATAACTGCAAGGCAAGTGCTCTAAAAACCTTTTCTTAAATAATATGACATTACTATTACAGTAGTAATAATTTTAGTAGATTTTATTTTATGAATGATCAAGTAATATCATCCATTATAAGTGCGTCACACAGTTGGATATTGTCAATTTTGTTTAAATCAAAATTGCATTCATAATTTTTATTTGTAAATTCCTATTTTAACATAGCATTTTTAATTACATAATTTAAGACAATGGTCATCATTTCATCAGTTGCTCGTGGCTTATTTGTTTAGTGTTGTTATTTAAAAATATAAAAATCTTAATACTGCTATAATAACAGTTAATAGTTATATTAAATATTAAAACAATTTTACATAATATTTATCTGTAATAAAATGCATACAAATACATATTGATATACATTATTGGTATGATGAAAAAATAATGAAAGAGTTGCATTTTAAAATATATCTACTATGAAACAAAATTATTTTTACGTTTTTCCGCTAACGTAGGTATTAAAATTATGACCAAATATTTTATATGTATTATGTATATACTTTATAGTTTATATAACATGTCACATTCACTTAGGATAATCGAACATTTCGTGAAATGGATATTCTCCATTATAGTATAAACTTCGTTCATACCAATCAAGACGTTTTTATTTCCATGTAATGGACACCATTTGTATCCAATTTGTGAAATAGAAATGTTTAATTTACACCTAATGCAATTTTTATTTATATAATTTACGTCACCTAAATCGGTAACATTTAATAAAATGATCATCAAAAAATAGCGCGATTACTTAATAATTTATAACAAAGTATTATACTAATATTTAGGTATAAAATGAGTATTTGTTTTCATTATTTAGCAAATATATTTGACAATGATGGACATTAACTTGTTAAAAAGTTAAAGTTAAGTTAATAAGTTATTTTTTTTTAACTTTTCAACTTAACTAGTTAGTTATTTTTGTTTTTAACTTATTAACTTATTCAGTTAAATTTTATATTATTTTAACTTAGCTTTTTATAGTTAATTATCATTATTTAACAGTAAAATTAATTTTATTTTTTTTATATATATTATATATAGATGTAGCCTATAAGTTTCTAGTAAAAATGTAGTATGTACCTACTATAATAATAATTTTAAATTTTATGTTTACATAGTACTAAGCGTTTTTTGTAAATGTTTGTACAAATCAAAATACTAGTACAATTTATAACATGAATATTATGACTTGAAAAAAAAATTAACTGAGTTAAGTTAATTTTATTTTCTATCTTAACTTTTAACTTATCTAGTTAATTTTTTTTTATTGTTAACTTTTAACTGTAACTGAAGGCAATTTA
>VUJU01002514.1:0-36158 GCA_009835225.1 Aphis craccivora
TTTAATATAGAATTAACAAATAACAATATGTTTTTTTTTGTAACAATGATAAAAAAAAGTGTAAAATATGTTCAAAAGCAATTTTTCCAGTACCGTAATATTAAAATTAATAATAAATAAATATTTGTTCTCACAATTTACTAAATATTCTAAAATATGCTAAATGGAATTAATATTCTCTAACCTATGAAATATTCTCAAATATGCAAAAAAAAACTTTTTTCTACGAACTCAGAATTGAACGAATCGTCCACATTTTTTACTCTCATATGACTGCATAGACCCAGTAACAATATGTAAAAACATAGAAATCCGGTCTTTAATTATAACATAAATCTAATGAAAGAACAAAGAACATTGATTTTCAAACCTTTAAGTTTGATAATAGGTCATTTCACTTTAATATTTAAGCTAAATACACAAAGTTGGTTTTATTGAACAAATATTTGGCACGCATAGAACCAACTCATGTATATTATGTGATGTTTTTGAAGAAATTATTCTTTCAATCAAATCTTCTTGTTTTATATTGTATTGAGAAATACAATAATACAAAACATAATTTTTCAATTAATGTATATATTTTACATTGTCGTTTACTGATAAAAATAATAAAATATTAATAATATATAATATGTACCTAATAACATAAATAATACTATTAAATTTGTTAGTTATTGCTACATTTATCACATTTATTGCATTGATATTACTATTTCTTTTTATATATTTGATAAACACCAACTAATAACGGATAACAGAGAGTGACAGTTAAACGAGTTTTTACTGTTTTCTTATTATTTTCACGTACCTACAGATTTTAAATATTAATTTTGTTAATAATAAAAATTGATTTGTTCTATATTTTTATAATTTTTAGGGTATTTATTTAATAGTAAGTCACATTTTAATTAATAGTTGATAAATGCTTAACCTTAATTTATAAATATTAAATATAATTTGTTAATTTGAATATTATATATTTAAAACTATATTAAAAAATAAGTTAATATCTTTATGTGGTAGCAGTGTCGTATGCTATCTACACAATAAATGTTATCTACAAATTGCTATTTACGTATATATGTTGACTTCTGCCTGTCCATATCATAGTTATGGTTATTTTCATACCATGTGCCCAATACAGGGGCGCATTTGGAAAATATCTCCTCAAAAAGAAAATGAAAAAAATAACTATATAGGTATGCAAATTTATTAGAAATCATTCAAAATATTATTTTTAGGTTCATTTTTTTATGTCATTTTTAGTATTTATGATTTCCAATGCATTTAATCTTTTCTCTTTTATATTTGATTGTAAATATGATTTTACTCATTTTAGAGCTTAAAAAAACCATTCAGTGTATGGTAAGTACCTACTTAAAATTATAAATTTTGAACTACAGATATACTATATATATAGACATTATTCATCTTTATTATTATTTTTTTTTTTTAATAAATATATACAAAAACTGTCGCCCTAGTAAATCTGCCGCTGGGGACAATTCCCCCCCCTTTGCCCCCCACCTTAAATGCAACACTGACCCAATACCATACAAGCTCTACTATCTGACATAAACTTAGGATAAATAGTATTTGTAGATATCATACGACACTAGTGTTTATTGTGTAGATAGCATACGACACCACTACCCTTTATGTTTGTTAACCTAATTGTCATAATTGTATATATTATATTCAGGATAAAAATAATGTACAAGTTCTATGGCGTTTGAGCAAAGCTGAGTATAATATGAGTTTAGATGAAAACATTAGCAAAGAGAAAAAAAAATCTTTGATATCATCAGCACACGAATCTATTATTAAAGCATTAAGCATTGATTCAAATATATCAGAAGTGCACAAATGGGCTGCTGTCTTAATCGATGCGTACAGTAATATCAATTTAGGAGTCAAAGAACAATTACTTAAATTGGAAACCGTGAAATTTCATTTGCAAGTATGTGCATTATGCAGATATAGTTATATTTTATAATCATTAACAAATTAATGTATTAATTCATTGCCTGTTATATATTATTCTTTTTTTAGAAAGCATTGGAACTGAACCCAAAAGATCCATTTTTACGATACATGATTGGTTATTGGTAAGATTTACATTTTAAATTGTATATCTTTGATACATTTAATAAAATTTATTTATTAATCAAGTTGTTAGGACTTCAATTATTAACACATTACAATTTTATTATCTAATATCTGGCTATAATAATATTTTTTTTATACTTTAACAAATGCAAATGTATAGCAGAAGTAGATTGAACTAGTTAATAATAACTAATAAGTAGTTTATAAACCAAGATGTAAGTAGCAAGTATTGTATAAAGCTTAATTTATCAGTTAAAATCAAAATGTAATTCATTTTTATTAGTTGGTATTATTTTATTTTTATACATTAAAATATATATATAAATCTAGCTATAACATTTTTAGGAGTTATAATCTTGCTGATATCTCTTGGTTTCGGAGAAAGCTTGGGTCAATTTTACTTGGCACTGAAATTCCTACATCCACATATGAAGAAGCATTAGAATATTTTAGAGAAGCGGAATCAATTCAACCAAAATTTTACTGGTACAATATAATTGATATGGTAATTTAATTTTTGTTAATATATTATATTTATTTTATAGCAAAAATCTTCTTATGTTGGGCAAAACATTTTTGAAAATGGATAACAAGTTTAGCGCAGAGTATTATCTGAAACTAGTCACTCAATATCCTGTTAAAACTGTTGAGGACCATCAGGTAAATATTAAAATTTTAATTTTAATTTGATCACTCAACAGATTCATAACAAATTTTTTTAATTTTAAAACAACTAAACATTTCTTTTGTTCCGTTTTCTTAGTCTATAACCTACTGTATTTAAATATTTTCGTTTTCAAGAATCCTAATAAATATATTCTTTTGTGAATGATTACTTAGATATCTATATTAATATCTCTACATTTACATCTAACATCATACCTATTCATTTTGATTTAAATTATTTATAAATTTCTATATTTAAAACAGGGTTCAAACTGTTTTGTAATTATAAATAATATTATACATATTTTACTGGGCTTCATTACAAAAAAATGTATAAATAAGAATTTACTTTTAAAGTCTTTCTTGTACTTGTGTTGTATTTTTGGAATACGAATGTGTAAAATGATTAATGGTAATGAAGTGATAAATAATGTGTCATTTTATATGAATAAATTTAATTAGTAACTAAGTATGGTTTTTAATTATTTGAAAATACACTTTTCAGGCCAAAATTGAAGCAGAAAAAATTCTCAAATCATCATTCGGGTAATAGCAAAATTATTATATTTTTCTTCTGCAATTCTATGACACAACTGGATTATTATCATCACCACTTTTAAAAATACTAATTTCTAAGTGTATATTTAATGTTTTAACTACCTATCACATTTGTTGATATCTCAAGCATTTCAGTGTAGATTAAACTCCAGAGTTTAGCATCTCTATTCTTCAACGATCTTTAAACTATAGGCCTGTAGCTCAAATTGAAAATTTTCCTATTTATATATATGTTTTTTTATTATTATTATTATTATTATCTTCATAAAAACTTACCAGTAAATAACTTATTATTTGATTCATTACAAAAAAAAAAAAAATGATTTTAGCTAGTTTAATTAAAAGCATATTTATTAGTTATTGTAGTTAAAATATCTAACTTTATAGAAGTTGTAGTTTAATATATAAGTGACTATGATACTAATCTTAAGTTTAATAAGGTAAACCTTTAAGTTATTTTTTTTTATTGTGACTAGTCCTTCACTTAATATAAAATGCTTAAATTATAAAATAAATAAATGTACCTAAACTTTGTAGTTAGAGTTAAAAAAAAGTTAGCTAGTCATTTAAATATATATTTATGATTTTATTTAATCATAGTATTGTGTTTAGACTTTAAACAAAATGATCTTTTTTATGTTTATATTTATATACTTATGATTTGTTACAGTTAGATGTATTGTAATAGTATTTATATGATGTTCCTTTTAAGTGCTGTGCTTTACTTTAGTCATTCGTTTTTTACTTTTGTTATAAAAATAAACTATTATCACTTGAGCAATCCATGTTAATTATGTTTGTGTTTCAAAATCTATAATTGTTATACATAATATTAGCAATATTATAATGTAGGTACTAACTACATTTTTCAAGATTATGATTAAAATGTTCTAAATAAATGTAATAAACAAAATAATAATGAAAGAAGGGAAAGTAAATACTTATAAACACTGCACTGCTGTATTAGCCAGTGTTGTAGTGTTGCGTACTGTTTTATATAAATATAAAAACACAATCATGGATTCAAGAAAATCAGTCTTGGTTTAATTCAAGATTAAAAATAAAAAAAATTCTAAAATTAGTTCTTGGATAATAAACACGTTTGGGCTGACATTTCTAACTCCACGAGAAGTTTCTTTATGGTTTATTGAAGATTTTATAAGCATTATTCTAATGATAATAGAGTGAGTCAGTATATGTTGACTATTTAACTAACATGTACATTTCATAAAATGTGCTACATTTCCACAAATCCACCATTAAGTGGGCAAAATAACCTTCTTCATTATTACGATCTACCAATGCATGTGAGTCATTCCATTCACATTTTTAAGAAAAACCAAACATATTTATGTTGCTGAATATTATTATGCAAATTCAAACAAATATTTATTGTTAAATAAGAAGTATTCATCCACCAAAAAAATCGAAAGAATTCAAGCAAACTAATGCCGGGGTGGAATTGACAATGCAATTTTTAAATTGCAAAATGGAGACATTTCCTTAGTATGTAGGTAATTACAAAAAGTAAAATGATTATTCATATTATGTTATAATTTTTCTTTTCTTTAAACAGGTATTCATTTATTGCTAAAATGTCCTATATTTAAAAAAATAATATAATATTTTAAACTATTTTATTATTTTATTTATTGGAGGAAAGTGGTCAAGAATTATTTTTAATGTTTTTGTCTTAGATCAATATATTATGATCTAAGGTTTTTGTGGAAAATTATAGACCAGCCACCCGCTATAATAGTGATAAGAGTCGAATCACCACATATGTGATAACACTGATAAAAAAATGATAACATCTTGGTGCGGTAATTGCGAAATCCACTGATTCGACTGTACTTACTACTTAGAAGATCTTCTAAGACCGTGGTATTTATTTTATATTTCTATTTTTTATAACGACCCAACACCCAAATAACTCGTCACTCGATAGTCGAATACTCGATTATTCGGCGTTATACACTCAAACTAATAAGTAATAACTCATACTCATTCCACATTCCACTTTTCGTTAACAATAAAAAAGCAATTTCGCAGATTAAATATTTGTTTTATAATAGTAAGTCGAATTCAATAACGCACTCCGATATCTGATTTGTGGGACGTTTACAGCCACTAACTTCTATATAGAAACCTGTGTTTACAGCTAACGGGTAGGTGACAGGTGTATAATATAATATTATAATCTTAACGGTGTACGAGGTCTGTTCATTTAAAACCGAATTTTTCATTTTTTTATGTATGGTTTTTACCTACAAGTTATTGAGACTTATCACCCAAGTATTCTCTTTCTAGGTTCAAACACTTGCCAACGACGTTTCCATTGTTGAAAGCAGTCTTGGAATTGCTAGTAGCTCTATTAGCAAATTTTCTTTTATTTCGTTTATCGTGGTAAATCTTTGTCCTTTTAGTTTTAGAAATCAATAAGAATCTGCTGGGGCAGTCAAGTCAGGAAAATATGGTGAATGAGAGATCACAGTCATATCATTTTTCATTTTTTCAAACAAATACCACAAATTAACAGGGATGTGTGCTCCAGAATATGATGGAGAAACCATGAGTTTTTCTTCCTCACATTTTTCAATGATGTTTTAATACTTCTAGACAATGACTATTCCGTGCTTCCAGATAGTACCATCAGTTAACAGTTTGTCCTGCAGGTAGAAATTTGTGATGAATGTTGGTAAAAAAAAAAGAAACAAAACCGTTAGCATGACTTTGACAAGCTTTTTTTAGTCTTGAACATAATTTACCAACCCAACGCTCTGATGATTGGAGTTTTGTCTCTACATCATAGCCATAGATTTTGTGAGTTTTAGTAAAGGATTTACCAAGTTTAACATAAAATGTAATATTAATACGTTGTTCATGAATTTTATTCATCTTAAAAATCGTATAATACACTCAACTTGTCTAGGTACTTAAATATGCACAGTTAATGGTTACCGGTTGGATAGCAATAAACATTTCAGATTTATTTGAAAAAAAAATAGCTTTTTCATTTATAATTTATGTTAATTTAATAACATTTACGATAATGTAATTTATCTATTTTTAGGAAGAATGAACAATGATTCGGAACTTTTTGAACAGACTTCGTATAATAGTTAAATTTTAAATAATCGCTGAAAATAATAAAAATACAATCGACATTCAGATTAAGTGCTGGAAGCCTGGAAATGTCTGGAAAGTTGCTGTTTCCAGCAGACTCTCTAAATGGATTTTTATTTCATCATATAATTTATAACCCATTATTTATTCTGCTCTACCATCA
The DNA here is from genome assembly GCA_009835225.1 of Aphis craccivora. Lineage (NCBI taxonomy): Eukaryota > Metazoa > Arthropoda > Insecta > Hemiptera > Aphididae > Aphis > Aphis craccivora. Next base: position 6,626 of record VUJU01002514.1, read on the forward strand.
AAGGCTCACACACTATATTATTTATGCTTTTTCCATAGATGGCATTGCCCAGGGTGTTATTGATACTTCCACTGTTTGCCGCTTCCATGCTTGGGTTGCGCATTCTCATCCAAAATGCTCCATCCACCGATAACCAAGTAAGATCGCTGTTTTCTAATTATAACACTATTAGCATTTACTATACATAATTCTGTGTGACTAAGTAAAAAAAAATCTGTTTTTTTTCTTAGGTATATATTTTTCTTTAAAGTCTACATCTGCTCGATTAACTCTTTAAAAATCCTTAATACAGAAATAATTAGCTTATATACTTAATTATATATTACCATGATAAATTTTACATACAGCTAAATTATAAATGCTGACATCTTAAATATATATAAAATGTACAGGTAATGTATGTACTTTAAAAACCAATTAACCATGTTTAATTTACCCATAATGGTCCTTTGGTAACTCATTAATTTTAAACTAAAAACTATAATGCCAATAAAACCTAAATATTGACTTTTGTATATTAAATTTTTATTTTATAAATGTCTTACCACAATTTTTGTCCATCTAGTGCCAAATCAAAATGGCGATACCTAAGAGTGTAGCTGAACTATCGGAACTCAACTTGTGTCTTAGACAGCATTATGACAACAACTACCTATATATGCTTACATTATTCAGTACTGTTTACATTATTAAACAAGCTTTTTGCATACCCGGCTCTGTCATACTGGTGAGTATACGTCATGATGGTGATGCAATATCAGTCTCAAGGTATTCATCTTTAGTAAATCAAAATCTTAATTTTAACAGGACAAACATTTTTTTATTATTTTTAAAAATGAAATTCTAAAAATATAGTTTAAAATATTATACAACTATTATAAAATATGCATAAGTAAATAATAAAATATTTTATGAACTATGGAGTGACTGAAACGTATGTATCTTATTAGTTATTATACCTTTAAAGATGTCATTGCTATTATTATTTTGCCCAATTTTATAATAGAAATTTTAGACCAAGTTTTATAACCACAATTGACATCTGATATATGAAACCTAAGTAAAATTCTGAATACTATACACTATACAATATACATCTACTAAAATGTATTAAATATTTTTTCCATATAGGTAATTTATTTTTATTAACAATAAATCAAACTAAAAATATTCGTAAATATTATTTTTTCTTTCACTTTGAGTACAAAGTTGTTTTATAACATACTATGAGAAAAAAGTAAATATAATTAAATAATAATTTTGAATTAACTAATAAAACATTTAATATCTATTAAAATAATGGATTTAGTATACAAGTATATATTAGTATAAAATATAATACAAAAAGGTAAATTTATATACATTTTTAATGTAAGAAATATTTTTATCACTTATTGTTTTAAAATATATGTATATATATTCTTATTTCTTTAAGAACATTTTTGCCTCTGTCCTTTAAAATTAAATTTTGACCAGTTTTAGACCACTGTCTTATCGGCTATCACTTTCCAGAATTTGATTGCGGGTTCATTGTTTGGCTCTGGTCTCGGACTCCTGTTGGTATGTACACTGTCCAGTATAGGTGTTTCTGCGTGTTATCTCTTGTCTAAAGTATGCGGTGTCGAAACATTCCTTATGAATTATTTCCCGAGCACTTTAAGATCGTCAAAAAATACTGTGGGAAATCTGGTAAGCAAAATACCACATTTTGAAGACATATTTTTATTATTTCAATTATGATGAAACAACATGGGTTTTAGATGGACACACTACCCTCACATATGTGGTCTCTGTGTTCTAAGCTTTAATATTAGATCTAATTGACCTACTATCAAAGTTAAAGATACAACTATTGTCCATGTTTAAGTTTTGGTTTTTTTTTTTTTTTTGCAATTTTTTAATTTTTAAGCTAGTATGAGCATTTTGAACTTTTAATATGTATGATACTTATATTTTGCTTAAAAAATAAAAAAAAAAATAGTCTATTTGTTCTAATATTAAAACTTATTTTTTTTTTATTATTCTAATTGGTTTTACTGAAAACAAATTTGCTATTTTGTATGTTTATAAGGCAAAGAAAACATAGGGTGACATTCTATTAATAACACAATTTAACACAATTGTTTTAGGTGCAAAACAACAAACATCAACTTTGGTACTTGCTACTAATTTTGCGCATCATTCCGATCACTCCAAATTGGCTGTTAAACCTGCTCGCACCAGTCTTCAACATTCCCCTATGGACGTTTATGTATACTACATTTCTTGGTATATCCAATGATTAAATCTAATAATTTTTCAGAATAATAATTAAAATATATTATATTAGTATATATTCTAAATTATTATAACAGTTTTATTTTTATAGGACTGATGCCGTACAATTACATATGTTGCCAGAGTGGCGAAACATTGTCAAGTATTAATTCATTGGAAGAAATATTTACATTAAAAACTACACTGCAGTTAACGTCTATAGCTGTAGTTATGGTGATCGTAAAAGTCGCTTCGAAATTCTGTAAAATAAACACCTAATTGTTAATTACTGTCTTTACTAATTCATAACTTATGATATGTTTGTTCAAGAACAATAGAAGGTACTTAAAAACTATACATATACCTAAAGACTATCTTGTGGCCAACTATTCTAATGTGTAATCTTAATTTTGTATGACATTTTCAAATTTCATACAAAATTAAAATGTGCAATGTTTGTAGGTACGGAAATTTATTTTATTTAATAGATTTGAGAAATTTATTATTTAAAATAACGATTAGAATTTAGGAAAATATGTACAAATTGTACTAAAAAACTTTTTGGGTAAATATTTGATGAAAAATTTAGAATCGAAAAAAAAACATATTATAAATTGGGAAATGAACAGTTACGAATCTTTGATATATGTGATAGTAGTCAAGACTGAAACATGATAAAAAAGAAAATTTCACTTTAGGATTTCAGTATAGAATCCTTGATTCAATAACAAGACTTAAAAAAAAAAATCAGTGATGGAAAATTCCCCAGTACAAAATCAAAAACCGTTACTTATAACAAGGTTTCCTTTCCATGTATATTGAAATAACTTCTAGTTTTTTTTTTTTTGTGGAGAAGAAAAAGCAGTACATAATATCAAATTACTTACAACAAATATAAATTAATGTATGAGAAAATAATAATAAGGTTATTATAAAGCTTTTAATTAAATACAATTTATAAATCTCATATCATATTATTACCAGATTTTTACATAACCATTAACCATTGTCAAAATCGTGAATTAAATATAAATAAAATAATAATAATTAAATAATTAATCTTGAATGAAATTGAAAAATTAAAAAAAAAAAAATGAATAATGCTATGTTTATTATTTTTATTTATTGATTTATTTATATATTGACGGGTAAACATTCTTTTAGTAGGTAGTAAATATGATGAATTAATGAAATATAATAAAATGTTTAAATTGCAAATTAGACATTTGGTATAGGTATAAGTAAACAAGAAATGTAATCAAAAAATAAAAATATAATAATAGCTAAATAACAAGAAACGATTATGAATAAATGTGGCTATTAAGGTTAGACGATTGATTATAGAATAATATATTCTATAATCAAAGGTTTTACCAAAGGTACATCTTCATATATTGAGTAGGTACCTATTAATATGTTCTCAGCTATAACATAATATAAATAATTTTTAGTTTCTTAAATGTTATTAGACCATGTCAAACACATAAATTTGATATTATTATCTTAAAAATATTACCTATATTATGCTATTATAATAGAATATTAATTATTATGAAAAAAATTTGAACGTAGGGTCATTATGTTTTTCTTTTTATACATTTAATTTGACAGAATAACCTACCTCTTTCCTTTTTTGAATTCAAACCAACATGTTTTCATTGTTTACAATTGGTTATAATACAAGTTAACTATATAGTTGTTATTAATGATTTTTTTAATGAAAATTAAAATTACCTATCTAGGTATTTCAATGATAAATTATATCACTACCAATATTAAATAAACAATAAGAAATTAATGTATAGAATATCATAAAAATACTTAGAGTTGTAGTTCTCATTGTTCTCAACTGAATAAAAATCATTTTAATGACATCATTATTAATTTTGGGTAATTGAGAAAGTGAGGACTTAGTCAACCATAACTAGCAGTAATTTTAGTAAAGATAATTTAGTAAACAAAAAACCTTTTTAAATAGTTATAACAATTTTATTTTGTTAACTGTTTCTGTTCAACTCATATTTAAATATAGTTCATAAATATGCATTTCAAATTATTGTTAATCTAATATATAAAATATAAGTATATCAAGTATAAAAGGTTTGGGATCTGAGAATTTTTTTAAATGTATGCACTTCCAGAAATATGGATGTAATTATTATGTTTATGCTGTGGACAGTATTGCTATTTGCCATACCTATATGATATAATATAGTTATTATATTATGATAAATAAAATAATTATTCAAACTTAAATCATCTGGATTTTTTTTTTATTTTAGTTGTTTGTCACATGCACAATTAATCTATACTAACTTGTTTGCAAGCTTGTGAAATATCGAGACTAGTATTTCATCCAAATGTTGCCAAATACAATACATAGAACAGGGTTTCCCAACCTGCCGCGAAATTTCACGATTATTAATAAACGTTTACTTACAATCATGATAATTGGTTAAAATATAATATTTTTTTTTATATTTTAAATAAATATACCATTTTAAATTGTTTGTTATTAGTATACGGATATATAACTAGGTACTTTGGTATTAATAGTGAATAAGATGAAAGCCTAATATAAAAAAAAATATGCATACATGTATAAGTCAGTGACAAGTGTGCCACGGCTAAATATGAATTGGGATTAGTGTGCCCCAAAAGAAAAAGGTTGGGAAACACTGACATAGAACATGGTTTAATTTTACTATTGTAAATTGTTATGATCCATGAGGCTATGTGTAACTACGGGATTGTAAATATTATGTTTCATTACGCTTGTATATAATATCATATTATACATGTTAGGGGCACTAAGCAATGTTCACACCATGAATTATGACTATTTTGTTTAATTTTTAATTTATAATTACAACTTATAAGTCTATTGAGCAAGTTTTGGTAAATTTAAATGACCACCACAAAAAGGTTTTAAAAGGATTTAATTTTTGTGTCTTACATTAAATAAAAATAAAGTTTTATTCATTTATAATAAGTATTTGCATACACTTAAATACTAAAACTAAGAAAACTTATACACACAATAATGATAGTAATTGATAGATATTATATTATATTTACCTTGTGGTGAACGTTGAAGCAACATAAATAATATAGAATACCTGTTGCTACAGGTATAACAAAATGACTAATGAACTAATTATTAGATTAGTTTATGTACTATGTATAAATTATAAAGTAAAACCATAAAGGAATCACAAATCTTTTAATTTTTAAACATAGATAAGCAAGGTTAGAATTGTAGGGCATTTGCTAAAGTATAAATTATATATTTACAGAGAATTTAGATTCCAAGTATAAAAAAGAGTTATTTATGATCATTTGCATTTAAATATCAGATATATATTTTTTTTTTCATAAATGTAGTTTGAAAAGGAAGTCGAGTAGAACAAACAACAGAATAGCTGTCATTTTTTTATTTATTATTTTTTTTATTGAATAATTACGAATATAATAAATTATTAAAATCTAAATTGAAATACGCCCATCTTATAATTTTTTATGTTATATTTAAATTATTTTGAGTGTTTTAAGTTCTAGGATTGCTGATGATCAATGCAGTATGAAATAGATTGTGTACAAAGTAAACCTTTTTATATTCCTATTTTTCAAAAATAATAATTGCTAGCGTTATTTCATATCACTTATTTAAAAAAATTGTTGTATTGCAAATTTAAAAATTTGCATCATTAAAACAAAAACTGTTTAGCACATGTACTTATTCAAATAAACAAATGAGCATCATTTAAATGTAAATAATTGCATACTAATAATAAATACTAAATAGTAAAAGGCATAGTCAGATTGTAAGAGCTATAAACGGTGGTTAATGCTAGACTTAGATGTGTCCCCAGAAAAACGAGACATAGAATAACACATAAAAGAATAAAAACTCGAAAATAGTTGTTTTAAAAAAATTATACTCTAATCATCAATAATCAATGAAACATAGGACTTACAAAAAATTAATGTTAAAAAAATAGGTACTTATTTCAACATTATAAAGCCTGAACAACTATTTGCACATAAATGATAAAATAAACGTAATAATAATTTTCTTAGTATAATTAAATAATATTATTGTATCGTTAAATTATTGTTTTATTTACAAAAATAGGCATTAAAAAAGTTTGATGGTATTATGAATTTTTTTTTCTTTTTTTGCTATTTCCTACATAGTATTTTTTTATTAAAACAATTTTAATTAAATAACTGCTATGATATAATATATTAAATTAATATGTGAAGTTAAAGTAAAAAATAAAAAAAAATACGAATAAATGCTTGTTAAAAGAAAAATACATATAATTAAAAATATATATAACTAAAGATATTTAAAATTAGAAGAACAAATGTATGATGCTTGTAACAATAATAAGGTTTTAGTTCTTTGAGGTTAAAAACTTAATTAAAGCAATGTAGTAAATTATTAAGTAGGTAAAAACCGACAAACACAATCTCTATTCACGAGTGTTTTGTCAGTCATTAATAGTAGCATCACCAAAAAAAATCACATAAAATCAGTAGTATATGTACGACAAAAATAGAAATTTTCTCACACATTTTCTACTCCATCATATTCTTTTTATTACAAAAACAAAGGCTTAACGATTACACATAGAAGACAATAAGAACTCCGTCTCTAACGGTGGTTGCCTCTATTTATGTTCTGACTGAATTGTTCTTCAGTCGTCAACTGTTTTCTGAATGCAAGCACAGTTTCAACTAGATCTTGAGTAGCAGCTAATTTGGTTTGAAGCAAATTGAGCAGCTGCAATGAGTACGCTGGAAAAACAACACAGTTTAGAATAAAACACTCTATTGATCCACAACAATTAATAAGAAATAAAAAAAATATTTCAAACGCGCATACATTATAATTGATAAAATCAAAAAGCAAAAACACAAAATCGAGCAAGGCAAATCATGAGCAAATATTTAATTAAAACATTGAACCAAACAATCTCGGTCCTTTTAAATATAATAAAAAAGGATAAGTTTAAAAAAAATACTTTTGATGAAGATAATGTTTTTAAACGTATTATAATATTAATTAAACAAACAAATAAATACAAGGAATAAACCTTATATTATAAACTACTGAAGTATAAATGCATAACTGTAAACAAATGCAATCAAATTTGGTTCAACAATTATTAAGGTTCTATAAATAATGGTAAAATAAATTTAAATGAGTTTTACAAACATTAATAAAGACTAGATAGACTTAAACAACATTAGTGGTGTTTCAATGAGCAATTGGATAGACAACTACATTTCTTACTAACAGTATATTTTTAATTACTTATATTGCTTTATTTAATCACAGTAACAATTAATTAATACTAACAATTGGATGGCATATTTTTTTTATACACGTAACTCAAATTTAACTAACATTAAATTAAAACTAAAAATATATATATTCAAAAGGTTATTTAGAAACATATTCTTGTTAAGATTATAAAACAAAACAAAATCTCTATTGAATCTGAACAAAGAAATACAAGTACTTCAATAAATTAGGATTAGTTGGTTAAGTATGTGTATATTATATATATTTAAAATTTTTACTTTTTATCATTCAGGCTTAAAATAAAAATGAGAATTATTTTGAAATAATCAATAAATAATAAATATTGAATATTTTAACTTTAAATGTGGTATATACTTTACTAGACACTTCTAGAAAACAAGTTAAACATAGCTATCAAAAATTGAAAATTAAGAAATATTAGAAAATAGAAAGAATTAATATTCCCTATTCTGAAATATATATTAACATGGCTTAAAATATGCCAGTCTGATTCATATATTTACAGTGAAAATATTCACTGTCTCAAATAATATAAATATATATATATATTTTTTTATGAATCAAAATAAGAAATAACTATACAATAATAATATGGTTTTATGTCAGATACAATTTATAAAAAAAACAATAATAGAAAACAAGTTTTTAGGATATATTTGAAGAATATTAAACCAGAAACAACAAATTGCTAAATAAAAATAAGATGCAGCAATATTAAATACGAGAAGAAAATAAATATTCTTGAAATATAGAAAACTATGCTTAATAATAAATAATACTGATTGAGTATGAAGGAAACTAAGTTAATCAAAAAAATTCAAAAAATTCAATTATTGATCTTTTTTGATTTTTATAACAATTAACTTTACTATATCATTTGGAAATTACCAAGTTCCATCAATGGTAGTATATATAAAAAAAAGAAAGCATAAGCAATAGGTAAAGCCAAAAGTTGGAGAGCAACAAGTAAACAGGTTTTTTGATCTCGGTTACCATCTTGATCGTAGTCAACATTCTTAGTCATTGCCAACAACTGTTTGTCTTTTTGTAACCATTTCTGTCCAGATTCTAATAATGACTTGTGTTTATCTAGCATTTCATCTTCTTGTTCTTGCAGTTGGGAAACAGCTTCGTGGAAATTGTATAAGTCTGCAGACAATTCTCCTTCCTGTCAGAAAAAATTGTTAAATAATTAAACAAAATTAAAAATAAATAAATAAACAACTATAATTAAGAATTTTAAATACTTACATTAAGCGATCTTAATGCTGCTAAATCGTCATCAACCATACTGACATCCTGTAAGTTACGAGACATGGTCGGAGAACGACTTGGTGGTGAAGAATACATGGGAGCATGAACTTCGCCAGCAGCAGGATCTGATGCGTCCAATTCTTTAACACGGTCAGCATAACGGAGCGTGTTCAGAGAGTGTTCACATGAGCTTAGTCCTGGACTTATCATTGCAATCTAAATACATATTATTAAACAGTAAACACACATTTACTAAAAACATTCATATTTAATTTATGTATCATTATGACAATTAACTTACCATACAGGTCTTAGTATTTTCACCAACAAAAGAATCTTTAAGTACTTGTGTTAATTTACTTGCTCTAAAAGGTAAATGAGAACCTTTTTTTCCTAAAGCACGGATACACTCTTTCAGTGCAAGTAGAGATTTATTTATTTCTGCACCTTCCATTCCTAAATTAAATTAATATATTAAAATTAAATAATCCGAAAATCATTTAAAAAAATCATTACGTGTTTGTCGGTTGGCCGATGACGTATCGGCACCTCTTTCATTTCCAGCTAAATCTATTAATGAAAATTTTCCATGTATTTGATTTAAACCCGGTATACGCAACACAATTTGGAAAACGGCATGAGACCTTGAAGAGTTACTATTGGCAGATGTCTGACCAGATGTTCTACGATACAAAAATTAAATATTTTTACAATGTTATACAATAATTAATTAATTATTAAAAATATAAATACTTACCTAGCACTATTGCCGTCATTAATTATTTTCAATACTTCATCTACTGTAGTAACTACTTTTTCAGTAAGACCAACTACTTGTACTTTTTGCATACCATCTTCAAGTACTCTTAACTTGGCTTTATCACCCAGCAAGTCAAACACCTAAGAACAATTTAAAGTAATATTTAAATAATAATCCACTATAAATAGATAATTTATTATTATTTTCAATTACCTTGCCACTGTATATTTCAAAAAAGCTAGCAGTAACAACCAGATTTAATGGCGAATAACTAGGCGAATTCAAAAAACGGAAAACATCTTTAGCAGCCATAGCATAAATGCCTTTTTTACAGTCTTGTGTTTTTCCATGGAAATCTCCACCCATAGTGTGTGTCTTACCACTTCCGGTTTGTCCGTAAGCAAAGCACGTTGCCATGCCACCATCAAATATGGTTTTAACAAGAGGTCTTGCAGTATATCTAATTTAAATATACATTATTGTTTAATTTCAAACATATTTTATAAATTGAAAACAATTATTAAATAAATTCAAATTTTTATACTAACTTATAAACCGTCTCATTAGTGCAAGTCTCGTCAAAGGCATAGTCAAATCGGAAATGCTGGTTTTCTAAATATTTTGTAAGATCTACTTTGTTTTTAGGTTCATGAACAATAACCTGATTTTTAGATGGAATTGCAACAACATCAACTTCTTTCCGATTGAATTCTGAAAATAGTTACAATTATAAGTGTAATAGCAGTTGTCTTTTTATACAAATACAAATTGTTAAAATATTTTTTTTTCTTTTATCACAATAATATGTATAGTAGTAACATGGAATATAATCTTATTCATTAATTCAAAATCTGTTAAAGATCTAATACCTTTTTTATTGAGTGGCCTTTTTCTGACACAAACAGAAATTTGATGATCTTCAACTACTTCAGAGTCTCTCAAAGGTTTAAAATCTAAATTAGATTGATAATCTCTAAAATATAAAACATTTTCAAATTAATATTTGATAAAAATTGGATTTAATTGGTAATTTATAACAAGCATACCTAATCATAGCAAGAAACTCCCAATTTGGATTACCAGGGTCCATGTTCATTAATGCTTCTTTTTCTTCTTTTAATTCAGCTTGACGTTGTCGCCTTTCCTCTCGGTTTTTTTTCAATTTAGCAACTTCCTTAACTACATTACTCCGTCTATCTTTGGCAGCTGCAGCAGCAGCAGCTGCGGCTGCTGCTACTGTAGTAGTATTTGAGCCACGGATTGCTCCTGCTGTATTATTGCTGTACAAGTGAGTTAGTTGTTGTGTTTGAGGTGGTGGATCTGCTGGTTTTAGCACAGGAATTTGTTGATATTGGGTTGGAGGGTTTAAAGGTGTACAAGGAACAGTTGTTGATAAAACTTCTCCAGTGCCATTCACTGCTGGTGAATAATGATTGGTTTGTCTACTAACTGGTTTTGTTCCTTTATATGAACCTAAAAAAAATTAATATATTATGATTAAAAACATTTTAAATAAAATATGTGATTTTGAATAATTTTAATAATTTATAAATGATGATCAAGAATTAAATTTAAAAATAAAATAACTTAATTATTTTTTTTTAGTTATTTATTATTGAAATTTTCATTGTATACTGAAGTTATCTAATTAAAGATAATATTTTAATTTACTACATTATCATGATTAAATAAATACTTGCCTTTATTATTTGTAAATGCTTGTATCGAAGCTTTAGTGGAATACTGAAAATATAAATATAAATACTTTTATGACTATTATAAATTATTGTTATTATTATTATTTAAATTTTATTAAACTAAATTTATACTACAATTTAAAGTCTATTTTTATTTGTAACTAATAAAACAGTTGTTATAAAAGTTAAATTTACCCTCGCCAACTTGCTAGTTGTTGGTATATTAGTACCATTTTGAGCAACCATAGTAATACTGGGAATATTTGAACGTAATTGAGGATTCAGCTCCAAGATCCCATCTAAATCAATCTATAAACAAAACAAAAAAACAACACAATGTAAATTGAAATTAAATATGAATCTAAGCAATTTGTCTAACCTCTTTGCCTTTTGTTTCTCCATTTTCAAGCCATTCCACTGAAATGCTTCTTGTATCTGGATTCATCCTAGACACAACTGCTTTATGAATACGACCTAAAATAAAAAAGGTGCATACATTTAGTTAACATTAATTTAAATAATTATTAATAGATATTTTAAGTAATTAATCTAGTAGAAAGATTTTCAATTTATAATCAGAAAAATGTAATCTTACATTTTTAGATGCAAGATATAATGTCAGTTATGAATATTATTCCATTGTAAAGTAGGTATCATTTACAAAATTAAAATAACCAAAAATCTTACAAATAAAGAAATGTATCTTTGTGTACAACTAATATGGCAATGAACTTGACCTTTTACAAATTGTTTCCATGGACATTAGTATTGTACAAGGTTGCCCATAGGAACATATTTACTAACAGGAAACAACATAAGCTAGGCCTAAACCCTTATATATATATATTTGAATAAAAGGGAAGGGTCAACACTAAACATGACACTTAAAAAACTAATAATGTGTGGAAACTATGGAAACATTTTTTAGATCACTATAAACATGATAAAATGTTAAATGACCACAACACATGGCATGGTTACAACCAATACATAAACATAAAGAATCAAAATATTTTTAGAATAAACACGTATAAGGTATAAATATTAAATATATATTATATTGATAAAACAAAATAAAAATCTTTTTTATATCTACTTTTTAAGCAGTGGGGGATGTGGACTCCTCCAGAAGCTGATATATACATAATTAATATCTCGTATTATACTATACTTGTTTTTATAAAAATAAAAATAATAGATGTATTTGAAATATATATTATTTTTTAGCGGGTTTTTTAGGTTAGAATAGCCCCCAGAAAAATTTTGAAAATCCGCCACTGACTAAGTACTATTTGATTAATTACCAAAATCTGAACATTAGAGTTTTTCATAAATAAAAAAAATTTAAATCGTAGTTTATGTACAATAAATACAAACAATTAATCTTAATACGAGTTAACACATGATTTCAGATGGGAAGAGTGAAGTTTAAAAATATTATATATGATGTTCAATTTTTATTTAATAATTTTAATAATATTCATCAATAAACTATTTTTCAAGCTATTTTTATTCTTCTGATGATTTATTATTAATTTTTACAACTTAAAATTTTACATCAAGATTAAGTTAGAGGATTTTTATCAGAATTATTCAGAAACTTATATTCATTCAAACAGAAAATTGTTATACAAATATTATTCAATATCTACATATCTATGAATACATGTCGAGATTTAAACACCGTAATAAATTTGAAAACTACTTAAACTAAAATAAATATATTTTTTCTTGAAATAGTTTTTCTGTTAAAATGAATTATTGTTTCTAGTTTATAATAAATAATGCAATACCGTCTTATGTCGACGTGAGTGATGCGAGACGAGTTACGAATGACTGTAACAGTTACTGTATCCGATCTCTTTTATTTTAATTGGAAATAGTTTAATTGTTATGTAATATTGTTTTCCTTATTCACACGCCAGACATGGGACACAACCATAGTTGAGTGATAGTTTTACTAATATCCATTAGGAATTTAACTAATCTTAAGACTCAAACATCGAATAATAATAATAGTGGATTCAATTTTAATTACCTCATTCAATTCATCAAACTGTTGTGCCATTAACATAAATATAATTATAATTAGGTACATTATAATATAATATATTAAAAACGTTTTAATTTTCGTCTAGAAATTAAGAGAATCGTGTAATATTTAGATAAATCACCAACGGATTTTTTTAATTTAGAAATAGTCTGGGTTTCAATTAAGTATTATTGGACTAATGTTAAGTACTAAAGTTCAAAATAATAACTAGGTATTAAGTAAAATAAAATAATTTAATGCCGGATTAATGAATTATTATCGAATTCTTCACGATTAATGAACCATCTTCGTGCAATGACGTTTCGAGACATACAGAGATGTATCGTGTACTTCAGTGACAAGAATTTTTATTCTATATAAAATGGTAGAATACTTTACAAAGTTTTAAAATTTTATGATTTAGGTTTCTGTTGATAAATCTATAAAAAATGTTAATATTTTTTTTTTTTGTATAATAAAAAGAAATCTTATGCATATGTATCACAGTACGGACGAAGAAATAAACTATTGCAGTTTTACAATGTTTACAGAGACGTGATAATATTTGATTGTAATTTTGAACGAATAAGTATAAAGTCGTATAACACGAATAGAATTTATAGCATACTATTATAGTATTGTTAGTGGTTACTATTTATACGTACAACAATAAATTAGGCAGCCAAAAATCACAAATAATTACCTTAGCCTTATTTGTACAAATACTAAAGATAGTTTAGTAACAAATCACGAATTGTAAAATATGTTAATAAAATAGATAGATATTAGATGTACAAAATGAATAATGATTATTAATGAAATAAGGGTAAGATATGGACATGTATTTCCTTTCTAGTCATTCTACAGTCTACACACTCTACACATTACACAATAACACAAATAATAGTTATTATTAAAGTGTATATTCTATATATATATTATATTATATATTATACGGCCTTTCTTTGGGAATTATTTTTATATAATTTATTGTATAACCTAAAGAACTGAGTAAATTCGATTATATTTGTCCATTATTTCATCTCTAGAACTCATAATCTAAAACACGACCAGAAATATTATCATTTATTATTAAACATAATATCCGCATATTATATGAATTCCATGTTATTTAAATTGGTACTTTTAAACGGGTATTAATTAATATAATAATACTAGTACATGAACCTATAATATGCATATAACAAATATCGACTATAAAGCATTAATACGATATAACATTTTAAATTACATGTAATTACTTAACATGGCTTTTTAAGAATAAAAAAGGTTGGTTAAGTGGATAACGCTCTACTCTACATTAGGTGTTAAGTGGGTGTGTTCAAATTGAATTCAATGATATATCAGTGTGTAAAAAAAAAAAAACGATTCTGAGCGAAGACGCACTGTCGGCTTATACCTACCACTAAGTATCTTTTATGATATTTCATGTTCTTTTGATTAGTCATTTAATTTAGTTTTAGTATTTAATTATTAAAATAATATTTGTATAATTATACCATACTATAAACTTATATTATATAACTCAAAATTTAATAAAACTGTCAGTAGTCACACAGGTACTTTACTAAATAGTAAATACCACAAAACCGTAAAAATAGAGTTATACTATGAACAGACAATAAAGCGTGTTATAAGTAAATTATATAATAGAATAACATTGCCAATATGATATCCAACATCCAGAACGGATAGGAACTCATACATAGGAGAATAATTATGACACAGCGAATCATTTTTAATCAACGGTTATAGAAAAAAAAAAAACTAAAAAACTTGAAAATTTATCATTTAAAGGAAATTATAATAATATTAACATTTGGTGAAAATTTCAAGTATCTGCGGTAATTTGTTTTCGAGCTACACAAAAAAAAATAAAGTTGAAAATTGGAATAGTGTAAAAATCTCGTCCCCTTTATATTAAATTTATTTTTTTTTTCCCAATCATAGAAAAAAAAGTACCGACGTTTTTTCTTACTTCTGACCCTTTATGTACTAACTAGATAGATTCAATTTGTTACCAGAAACCAGTCCTCTTTTTGAAAATCAAATCATTTTTACTCTCCCAAAAGCTATGACGACAGTCAGAAAAAGAAATACACACACACATCATTGTAAAATAAATTCATTCTTCGCTCCACTCAGAATCTAAAACGAAAGGATTAAAACACAAAAATATAACCAAGTTACAAGTTTTATATAAAAACTATAGTTATTATAGTTAACACAAAATAAATAGTTTTTTGAGAATCGAAATATACACTGATTGCACGCATAGTAGGTATACTATATTCTAAATTATTTTGCAATACAAACAAGTACTAACCCGTATCTTCCACAAGATTTCCAACACACATCTCACTGTTGAATTCTTCGTCAAAATTACATTGAATGTTTTTATCAGATATCGAACAAATATTTTTTTTACACTTGCATCTACCATCATTACGCTGTTTGTCATGATGAAAACATGATAAACTCTTCTTTATCCACGACGACATAGCTTGTTAAACAGGTAATAACCAAAATAAAGTAATAGAAAGAGACTGAAGATGAAAAAATAACTATAGTTACATAGTTACATATAGGTTTAATATGTAAGCTAACCTTTATCGCTATCGGTCTACGAGAATACAACTGATCGAGTTTATTATGAATAAACACTGATGATGTTCATTTTACCGACAAATTTATTTAAATTAACGTGCGAAACTTTCAATTGCTTTACTCATTCAACGTTCATTGGGTACAATACTGGCGACGTTGACCGTAAAGTACAGTTTGCAAATCGTACCAGGCACAGAGCAGCCCCCACCCCCAACTCAGTATATATAATATAGTTAGGATGAATATATAGTATCTAAACGTCTGGAGGCCATGGTAACTCGTTAAAAATAAACTCCAAATCGATCAGTATTTGAAACAATGTATCCAAAACCGTAGACACGATAAATTAAAACAGGTAGTGGCTGCCATGCAACAATTTTTTTATGTCTTACTAAGTTAACGGCTATCGTGAAGTTCTACCAAACGTATTAATATAAATATATTAATAGATAAATCATTTTTAATTTTATTCAGACATAAATTAAATAATTACGTTTTTTTTAAATTATTTATTTCATAAAAAAATTTTCTTAGGTACCTACTAAAAAAAAATTTTTAGGAATCAAATAAATATACTTAAGCATTATTAAAAATAACACTAAGATGAAGATTAAAAATATGAACTATAAGACTATAACCTTATTTGGGAAGAATTCAGAATCCGCCAAGGATTTCATGATTTGTTCAGTGTTGGTTGTATGGACTTTTATAGTTCTGTGTTATTGATAAATTGATACCTAACTATCGGCAGATACGAATTAAAAATAATAACTAACTAGTATAAAGCCACATGTATATGAAAGTCAACAGAATACAAAGAAATAACTTCAAAGATTTCGTACAAAACTCATAAATTTTGAACTTTAATAAATTGTCTACCTAATTAAATTTTAAAAGCGTATTCCAAACAACAACAAAAACTAAAACAAAGCTATTATGTAGATTTCAAAAATAAAAGATATTTCTTCATACATTTATTTATACACTAACACATTACAATCCAAACTATTTATAAAGGAAAAATGTCCTTATAAGCAATAATAATAAATTTAAAAATTCTGTTTTTATCAGTTATTACGTTTATCGCGAACCAAAATTATCAGTTTACACTTGAAAAGTATAAAAATATTTACTAAAATTATACACCTTAGACTCATCACTCAGTATAATATACTATATAGTATAATAATATAATTAACCTATATGATTAAAAATCTAGAAATCACATCTAGAATTAATAAATTTCCACAAAAATAAAAAATAAAACAATAAATTGCGAATCTAGTTATACCCTTGTTCCTCGTTTGCACATAATCTAAATTACATAGGTAGGTACTAATATTATATATGAATAATTTGTAATCGTCAAAATGGCTAAAATAAAAATGTATAGCCACAAAAAATAAAATGAAATATAAAATTTTAAAAAAGTTAAGTAAATGAGTATTGCTCTGTGTAGGTACATTAAGTGTCGAGTAGGCAGTGGCGAAAGTATAAAAATTAAGCCCCATGCGACGAACTTAATGGACCCTTTTTCTTTTCAAATTAAATGTAAGTTTATATAGGTAATATCTTTAATGGTGTATTTTGTAAGTCAGTTATAACAGTTTAAATTTTACTAAGCGACCTTTTAAATTCGCAAAGTTGTCATTAATCTCTATTTAATCTGCGTAATATCCATGAATTCTACTTTTCTTCTTAATCTTTTTTTTTTAATTTCATCACAAAAAAATATTTTTTGCTAATGAAAAAAAGAGTGGTCAAGTTTGTATCAAGTGGACTTCAAATATAGAGAAGGCCACTGTAATAGGTGTGTTAAATTTGAATGCAATGATAGGTATCATTGATCAGAAATTCTGAACAGAGACGATTTATCAGCCTAGGCCCTAGGATATATATTTTACACTGAGTAATGAAAAAGGTGATTTGTATTTTAATGCCTTGAATACCTCAAAATTAAATCATTTACAGCAATTCTACAACTAGTAATTTTTAGCTATAATAAAACTCTAAAAATATTTGATAGTAAATCGAAATTTTACGAGTGAATTTTTGATTTCGTAAAAATTTTAATTTAAGATAAAAATTTTTAATTGGCCAACAATCAACTTCTTTTATAATTATTGTAAACCAAACTTAGGGAAAACCTGGTATTACATTTTCAATTCTTAATTACTCATACAAAATTGTTTATATAATGTAAACTACAAAATAATTTTCAAATATTTATGATTTTGACGAATTTTTGTCAATATTTGAATTTCAAATACTAATAAAAAAATTGTGCCTTTACATTCTTATAATTTTTGAATCAATATACGATGAATTCGTGAGGAACTTTGTTATAAATTTTCAAATATTTTTACTTAGCCAAAAACATTTTATCGACATTTATAAAAAAAAAAAATGTTTCAAATGCCTATAAATAGCCTTAAAATAAGCGAAATATTTTTAAAGTTAAATTATGAAAATGGTAAAGTTTATACTTTTGGAATAATAACAAATATTTAAAATTGTTTGAGGGTAAATCGTTATTGTTACGCGATTTCGTAAAAATTTAAAATTCAAATACTCATAATAAGTCATAACATTTTTCCCTATAATGACGATCGAGTTTTTTCTATAACTATTTGAAGAAAAACTAACGGAAAACTTTGTATTGAATTTTTTAACCTTAACTACAATAAAAACAACTTATAAGAAACCTTGTATTCAATTTCTAAGTTATTTGGGCATCCAACATTTTTTTATTGACATTTCAAAAAAGAATACTTTAAAAAATCGATAATTTCAGTTGTCCATAAATAACTCAGAAAAAGCCAGAATATTTTGAAAATTAAACCGTGGGGTGTGTATAGATAACGCTAATATAAACATTTGTTGAAAATTTCAAGTATTTATAGTGATATTTTTAAGTGATTTTTTTCGAAACCTTGTTTTGCGTAAATAATTCCCATTTTCCGTCACATTTTTTTATTTTTCCTCAATTTTTTTTTTTTTTTGAAAGCTGCTGGTAACTTCTTTCTTTTAACTTTTATGATGCACCAAGGATATTCAATTTTCCAACGAAAACCAGCCCTGAAGTTTTAAATTGAAGCATTATTTCAACAAATTATAGTGTACATTCATACAAAAAAAAAAAATAATAAACACATACACACATCATTGTAAAATCAATACATTAGTCATTAATCATTCCATTCAGAATTTTCTGTAAGATTACCGTGTATATAATTTGTATGATGGATTTGTTAAAATAAAATCGTTATATTCTTATTTGAACTGTGAGGAGATGGGGGAACTGCGTCAGAATTATTTCTCTAATACCTACATATAAGTGTTGAAACTAAGAACAAATAAGTCAATGTAGTGCGTTAACACGAAACATTAGGGTTCATAGTTATAAGATGAAATTCTTATTATGAAAATTATATTTATCACCTGAAAATAAATTATAAAAAATAAACATAAAAAGTACAAAGGCTACTTTACTATAAAAATAAATTTTAAATTGCTTTTCAAAAGTTAAATAATATATTTAAGTAGATAAATGCATAATTATTGTAAGCCCAGTTTTCAGACCCTTATGTAGTAATTATTTATGATTGTCCTATTAAATTGTAAATAAACAAAATAATAAATTAGTGACACAGACAATTTTGACTTGTCATACTGTAATTGACATAATGTGATGTTATTTAGTGTTTATATTTATATAACTAATACAAATTAATAATTTGGTATACCTAACAAAAGTTAAATTCAACAAATAGTGTAGGTGCTCCTCGCGACCTCACCCTATATGCCGAATTGGTTCCCGTTTAATTACGAGCACATTTTCCTTCTTAATTGTACAGACTGTCAATTCTAGAATATTTATGAGTTTGGAAAACTAAGATTTTCTGCCTTTATACAACGCAAATAAAAAATAGGAATTTAGAAGTATTTTCTTATCAAGTTTCCAAAGTATCTACCTTTTATATCGTAAAAAAATACACAAAAAAGTAAGTTACAAATGTATTGTCATACTTAACTTTTTATATACATTAAAAACAAAAACTAGATCTATTAATACGTTGGACTGAAAACACATTTATATTATTATTTCTGTGTGGGTAGTCGTTATATAGATTAACCCTTTATGAATTAAAACATATAATATAATCATACAAATAATTATGTACATTTTAATGCATACATTATTCAAGGAATTAATCTTAACAGGTGTAAACATTATATTAATTGCGGAATATAACGTTTAGAAAAAATAATTTACCCACAATTTTTATCATTTAATCATCTATAAATTAATAATTATAATAGTAGTTATGGGCATACAATATTATAACAAAAACGAATAAAAACAAATATTGATTTTCGAAACCATAAATTATTTTTACCTAATAATTTGTTTACATTTATAAGGATACTCGTGATTCATAGATAAGGATATAGGAATTTTGTAAATTTTAACTTATTTTAAGTTATATTTAAAACTGGTAAGATAGATATTAATCAACGTCATTACCTACACAAGTAACACTTATAAATAATTTCGATGAACCCGATTATGGATTTTTAATCATAATCGAATTTAAAATTTAATTTAAAAACCAAACATTATCTTATAATTATTTTAATAATTAATATTTGTTTATAATTGTTAGAACTTAATAAATTAAATATTATACGTAACACATAATATTTACTTATATATTATCTATTTAAACAATTATTAAAATGAATTCTTATCCAATTGTTTTTATATCGATAAAAATTAGTTTAATTCATTCAATACCGACTGCTTCTGTCGTTGTCTAATACGTGTGGAACATTGAAATGTAGACGTGGGTTTTGCCAAACGTACCGATCTAGCGAAGCAAAAAAAAATCTGAAAACTGATTTGAATTTGTTTTTACCTAAGTCTCTTTGAGATTAATTTTCCCACATTTTTTTTTCATAACTTTTTCAAAAGCTGAAACATGACAATTATTTATTTTTTACTTCTTTAAGATAACTTTTTTTGGATTTAAAGTGATAAAATAAAAAATGTGGCAAAGTCGATGTTAAATAGACTTTATGAAAAATTCAAATATGTTTTGAGATTCATTATCACTAGACTCATGGATCAAAAAGTACATTTAGCAAAGATCACATCTAAAATCTAATTGTGTATGTGTGTATTTTTTCTTATACATAGACAGACACAGTCGGTATCGAATCCCCGGCCTCAAATGCATAACATTTAAAACTACTGATTGGGTTTAATTATATGTAAAATATATCTAGTTTTTACAGTAAATTGTGTGGGATGTTTAAAATTTTTCAGTAGGTGTTTGATTTTAATAATTACTCTATGCTTAAAAATCTGATATCGCAAATAACTAATTTTATAAAACTAGAAATAATGTGGGAATTTATAATACTTATCTTAAACTAGATAAGAAATAAAAAGTGATGTATCTTTCTAAGAGTATAAATAAATTAACGTAATTTTTTTTTTTAATTTGAATAGTAAAAAAATAAAGAAATACGCTCGGAAATAATATACGCAATTACAAATTAAAGTAAGTGAAATTATAAAATATGATAGTGTATTACTTTCTATTAATTTTCACTGAATTTAATAATGCACTATTGTAACCTAGGGTGAGATACCGGGATATGTGACCATTAGAACCACGTTTTAAAGTTTGTGAATGAAATCAATAATGCGTATTTAAATTTAATACACAAAAATAATTAATTAAATATTATTAAGGTATTAATAGATTTTCGAAATGATAAGAATTTTTAGAGCATTGTTATATAAAAACACACAAACGTTATGTTTTAACTTATATATTGCAAAATAAAAATCTGGACCTAATGTATTAGACACAGCGGCCCTTACATTAGAGTCTGCATTTTCTGGACGTCCTTATATGGTCTTGTGACTGCCTTGCCGCCTACAGAAGATACTACCGAAGGTCAAACAACTGTTGTCTTGTCACCCACCCAAACACTACAAATACGTTTACCTATTATTTCAACAAATTATATTTTCCGTAACAATAAATAAAAGGGTAGTAAATACCTAATATTTCATACCTACTCAAAATAAAATTATTATCAACAGAACAACATTTTTTTGGCAGGGATATGTATTATACTTACTAGTAAATCAATTAAGTTTAAAATTATGAAATACACGGAAATACACCTACTACTTTCTAAAAATAATTTGTAACAATACACTACGATATTTATGTTTAAAAAGGAATAAATAAGATAAGGGTGTAATGCAACGTTTTTTAAACTGTGTTCCACGGAACCCTATGGGTTTCTAAGATCACTTCAGGGTTCCGCAAAACTAAAGTGCTTTTTTATTTTAAATGTTCAAGAAAATTACTTAAAAAAATTTAACTAAAGATAAGTAGCATTGTAGCAACTAGCGGGAAAAAATGTTTTACGAGTTACAACTATTGAAATAAAGTACAGTCTTTATCGAGCTGTAATAATTTATTGTTAAAACCTTAATATAAGTAGGTAAAAATCTAAAAAAAGTAGGGGTTCCACGATTAAAGTGAACATAACAAGGGTTCTACGGATAAAAAAGTTAAGAAACACTGGTGTAAAGCATATTTTAAACAAATTAGTACTTAAAATATATTTAAAAGTACTTAAACTGTTTTTGGATTTATAGATAATTTAAATTTAGATTAGAATGTTGTAAAAAATAATTTATCATTTATAAGGTACAACAACTAACCATTCTTACTAATCTAAATTATAATTAAAACCCAACTACCTACTTAATTTTTAAACAATTAGATTATAATTAAATTCCCTACACGGGCACCTTACTGAAAATAATAGTTATTAACATATCGTTTCTAACCACTTGTACAGTAGGTACCTATTCTAACAATTTTGATTACACAGAAAAATTAATAAGTACAACTAATTCAATCAATATCATTAATAAAATAACTTAAATAAATATTTTTTTTTAAACATAAGTTCAATTCAACCAGAAATTCTACATTGTACCTATATATCTATTTAGTATATTATAACAAGTTAAATCCATTAAATGCATAATCTAAAGATGCTACCTAATTTATATAATTTTAACATACATGTTCTAAATGTATCATTTACCTAAACTAACATTTTAATTTAAAATAAAAATTACTAATAATTAAAATCAAATTTTAAAAATGAAATAAAAAGTTGAGTTTCAATCAGTTTCTAAATACAGTAAAACCTCTCGATCACGGAGTCGCTTGGGACCAACAAATTTTTTCGTTATAAGGAGGATTCCATCTAATAGAGGATCTGTTGTAGAAAGGTTTTACAGTATATATTATAAATTAGAGTTACTTTGAGGAATATAATATACAATTTTTAAGTAACCAAGTACCTAATTGGTAATTTTTATACCCAATTTACTTTTTTTTTATATAAATATCAATATAATATAAGTAGTAAATAAATAAATATTTTAAAAAACATAGTTAAATAGGTATCAATAAGAAAACTTAATAAGATTACAATTTTAGAATGATTTTTAATTTTTAATTTTTTTTATTGAATATAAAGATTAATCACAAATATGTAACATTACCAATAAATTACATTAATTTGAGACTAAATCAATCACATTAAATTTATTATTATTAGATTAATAATTTAATTTAGATAGTTTGTAATGTAACTACTAGGTAAATGAGATGTACTTAGCGATAAATGAAGCATGTAACACACAACTAACCTATACAATGTTGCATAGGTAATATGTTAAGGGTATGAATGAAGAATTAAACTATGTTATCAATTTTATCTTATCTTTTTACTATGCCCTTAAACAAGTATAAGTTTCTGATTATATACCTACCCAATGAAACTAATAGATACCTACCGATAACTACAATATTATAGGTGTATATGTCTCGGTGTATGTATTAAAATTATAGTTCTTGGATAGGTACCTACTATTGTTTTCAAAAATATTTTGGTATTAGGATTGATACAATAAAATCATTTTCTTAATTAAATCATTTAATCAAACAAGAGCATCTTTATTGATTGGTAAAATATGTTAAAATGCTTACAGCTTACTTATATTCACCTAACCTCCCTAGCTTCAGATAATTAAACGATTATCTAATTGATAAAAAAGATACCTACATATAATTTAGCAATGATTAAATAGGTACATATTATTAAAAAAAAAAAAAGTAATATTAAAATCCAAAAATATTACTTAGGTAATGTTCAAAAGTTTACTAAGTTTATATAGTTAGAGAGATAGTTAGGTACCTATCTTATCATGATCTTATAAAAAGTATGTGGGATTTAAAACCAATTAAAAGTATTTTAGTTCTTGATGAATTACTAATACTTAAGATACTACCTATGCATAGACACGTTGGCATTTTCATAAGCATGAAAAACAATAGGCCATTATAGAAAATGGTCTGATATTATTGAGGTGCAATACAATTAATTATAATGTGGTTAAAAAGCTGACAACTACATCAATTAGGTACCTATTGTATAACCTATTTATTGTAGTGATAGATATATATTTTCTTTTTTTTGTAATTTTCTTCAAATAACTTTCCAAATTATAAATAAAAAAAAAAATAATAATAAATATATATAATATATAATAATATTATATTATATAATATAATATATTATTATTTATAATAATTATAAATTATTATTATTTTAATTATTGTGGTAGTGAAAATATAAAGAAAAGGGTACCTATCTAAAAAATATCGGGTTATCTTATTAAAATAATTATATGATTTTTTTATTAGTATCTACTAAATTACTGAACTTAGGTACTTAAAATATTACTGTAAGTACCTGTGTGTTAAGTATAAGAAATAAAATATAAAAAATAAACTTTAAACGATTTTAAATGTGGGTGTATGTTGGGTAGGTACCTATATTATTTTAAATTGTATTTGAATGATATAAATATTGAATACAAACCTACTACATCAAGGTCCAACAATATGTACCTAATAGTGGTTATGTACTAATATAGTTAATATTTATACAGATTTACTTAGGTTTATACCAATAATAAGTAGGTGCTGTAGGTATGGTATTGCATATTATGCATTGCCAAATGAAGTTACAAGGAGTATTTAAAATAATTGTTTTTATTACAATATACCTACCTAATATAGGCACATTATATCTATAATGTATAACACTGATCCAATTATAACTATTTGTAGGTCTCCATAAGGCATTAGCATTTTTAACAAACATTTAAGTTTGGCTATATGCCAACATAAAATGTCATCCAATGAGTAACTTGCATTCTAAATATTTTAAGTTATAAAATGTCTATCGATAAGTGTATTAACATACCTACCTAATTTTGATAACACGGTATACCTAATGTAACGGTAAAAAATTATATATATATATATGTATATATAACTATAGAATTTTAGGCAGTAAGTACTACACTTAAACATTAAAAGACAAAATGAATAGTAAAACGTTGAGAGCTGGTTCATAAAATTAAATAGGTACCTACTCACTAAAATATTTAAAATTAAATAATCTATTGAAAACAAATAATGGTAGGTAGGTATATCCGTAAAAATATGATTATTAGATTTATTAATGTATTTTAAATTGATTATACCAAACAATACCAAATATAATAAATTGATAACTAATAAGAACAGATATTTAACGAGATATTTAATTACCTAGGTATATTCGATAAAAAGGAAATAATTAACCGTAACTAACTATTAAATAGGTACATTATTATAGTTAATTTATTATTTATCAATAGTCAAAACTTTTACTTAAAGACATTAACAAATAAAAAATAAAATTAACTATCTACACAAAATAAAATAAGTATTTGCATAAGCTGCTTACATTTTATAAAATTTTAATATAATAGATAAGTAGGTACCTATCTGTTGTAAATTAAACACAACATCTAAAATAATAAAATCAAATTTAATAGATGAGTACTCATACACTATACAAAGATCAAAGTAGATGTATCTACAATTTTAATTAAATTATCTACCCGTAGCTATTATATTGATGAGAAGCAGAATGAAAAATATGTTTATTAATAAAAAAAACTAAACGCATTCTCGTCCAATCAACAACATAGGAGTTAATAATCCAAATAATTATGTCAAGACAGTACAAAGATAAAGACATTACAGCCTACAGGAGATCAATACTATCAGAGCCTTAGACCATCGTTTCTAATAGGGATTCTCCTCGTATTCAACGAAATTGAAAAAAATAATAATCAATGTATTACCAAACATAAAAATTACAGATAGATACCTAAGACTTCTCAAGCAATGATAACAAAACGTCCGTCAAGGGTTACGATTGCACAGAGACAAACCAAGACTAGTCTGCGTCTGACCACACAACAAAGAGAAGCAGATCACATCGCCTTGGACTTGACCTGCCAATCGAAGAAGTAAGAATTCCTAACCACCTCAATACATCAATTCTTGTGACAATATTTTTTTTTTTGAACAAAACGTAATCGTCTATTGCTCACCGTCGGTACGTTTGATCTTGATGTCCATGGCCAGCTTCAAGTTTACGCCCTCGAATAACGGTGCTTCTACTTGCATGTTGACTTCTTAGGGTCAATTTTCCAGACGACGACCAAAAGGCGGGCACGACGACCGAATTAGGGCCTCAGGGGCCGTGGGTGCGTATAAATGTGTGTGTAAGTGTGAGGGAGGGGGGCGAAAGATAACGATACAAAGGTGCGATACGCGTAACGACCGACGACTGTTACAACAATATTGTGCTACAATAACAATAAACGATAATTATAATTTAACGGCGGACGGACAAACGATATATTATATGATTTTTTTTTTTTAACGTATTTCGCACGAAACGCGATAAACGATAAATAACAACAACAAAATAAGATCGGGATTCGGGACAACCGTCGGGGGGATAACGTCACGCGAACGGCCGCACCAGCCGTGTTGTGCGCAAAACCGTTACACCGGCGAACGACGAGTGACGACGACTGATAACCACTACCGACGACAGCCACCGACATATGCGCACGGAGACTGCCGGCGGAGGACGACGACTCGTAAGGAGGCGGCGGTAGTGGTGGCGGTGTTCGGCCAATGAGGTGGCGGAAAAGGTGACGAACGACGGTTACGGATACGGACGACAAAGGCCAACGACCAACGCCGGATCCATAAACGTGCGATCGCGGGGGCCCCTTAATCGAGCAAAGCGTGGTCTTAAGCCGGTCGACGGGGGGGGGGAAACCCCCATAAATGCAATGGTAGATGTTCTGAGATCGTAGTCATCGAGCGTCTGAGTCTCACCCAAAAAATATGGATTCGACTATTTTAATGCCGGTGCGATTGGTTTTCGAGTCGTTTAGCAGCCGGATTTCGTATGCAATTTTGTCCGTCTCCTGATCGGCAAACGGAATTGTTCGATAGAAAAGAAAATAAATAATCAACAAACAACCGATATGGTAAATAATAATTTATCAATGATGAATAACCTAGTGAGTCACGAAAACCACTAGAGACTTTAGAAGTTTAGAACTCTGCGGAGGCGGCCGAGAAATTCAAAACCGCAGTTTAAACGTCCAGTGTCCACACTTTGCCGTCGCCGAGCAACTGTGCAACTGTGCAATCGGCAAGGTCGTGATTACGGTGGTACCAACTACCCGGCGCCGACAAACCTGTAATACTATGATTATCGTTACAAAAATGTGAAATAAATAGTAACGTTCGACTGATTTGAAATTTAAAAAAATTAAATACCTAACATAGGCAGAATATAGGCTACAAATGCTACAATAAAATGTCAAAAACACTTCTTGTGGTATTTCAAAAGTAAAATTGAGAAAATACGAAAACGGATTTCAATGAACAAATGATTAAAAGAATTTGATAGCCATTATAGCGTCAAAAAGTCCATAGTGTCAACGGACTTTCAAACGGTACCCATGTTATTATGGTGTACGATGGGGCCTGGGCACGTTTCGCAATCCGGGTTGATAACGAACTTTGGCAAATGGTAACACTGTAGAACTTTATTTCAACTTTAAACTACCCGCGGTTTTCTAATTCATCTGTAAAATAATAGATAGTAAATTCATTGGCACGTTACAAACTCGAATGATCAAACACAAAATCTATCGTTTTACTGCAGATTAATAATAACAATCGATGTAACTAAATTTTCAGAATTCAGTTTAGATGACGACATTTGTTAACATTTTTAATTCAAACATTTAAAAATATTTTTGTGGGATTATACGCAATCGTAGGTACCTATTGGCGGAAGCAATGCGAAAGCAGATCCCGCGGCGTCGGCGTCGTCGGTTAAAACAGCCAACAGGAAAAAAAAGGTATTGATGACAAAATAAAAAGTTAAACTTCGAAAACAACTAATAAGCATAAAAATTCTCGTATTTTTTTAAAATTATTTTTCGACTCCTCAAAATATTAACGACTCAATACAGAAACTAACCAAATCATCATTTAAATTTTAAGTTATAATAATATTGAAGCATTTTTTCAAATATTTTGACTTGGCCAAAAACATATAATATTTCAAAAGCCTATAAATATACTTAAAATAAGCAAAAATTTTTTAAAATTAAATTATTTAAAGAAAATGCCAATCCAAATATGAAGAGCTCCGTGCAAGAACGAGATAACTCCATTTTTTTGAAAAATGGGGTTTTGGATTATTAAGAAAAAAAATACGAGTATATCTGTGCAAGAATGTGACAACTCCGATCATTAGTACAGGAAATATAAAGTAAATAGAGTTGTCTGATTTTTTTTTCCGTTGAAAATAACAGATAACTCTATAAAATTTAGGTTAATATTAGCTCTCATCTCAAAGAAATTAAGAAAATTAAATCAATTACGACGGAATCTTTTGTATCGTAATTTAATGTATCAAATAGCTTAGCCCCCCCCCCAAAAAAAAAAATATCTCTCTCTGGAATATATATACATATATATATACAGTATATACAAACCAATTTAAAACTCAAATTGCGCATAATATGATGTATCTAAATTGTTTTTCAAATTAATTGTATCTTTATAAAAATATTTTTAGTATCAAAAATAGTATATTTAAGAAGCAGTGGCGTGGCGTGGGTATTAAAAAGATGTAAGCAGTGAAATTTTTTTTCAAAAGTGATTAGAACATAGGCACTATACCTAAATACCTAAATACTAATTATAAATTAATCGGCTAACAACATAACGATATTGTTGTATTGTTTCGTTATGTTTTTCAATACTAATTTTATAAGCTGCACTTAGAGATGTTTCGATTCTAACATTACCAATTATTTTTAAAGTAATTAAACATTTAATATGTTAACTATTTGTTTCATGACGATGTTTCAAATTATGATAATTATTTAAATCATCAAAACCAAATTTTGATCAAACGTTTGATTTACGTGAAAATAAAATACAAGGCCAACAGAAAAGTTTTTGAGATTTTTCACAACCAAATAACCATTTATTTGAACCGTAATATGATGAATTAAA
>VUJU01002515.1:2497-36157 GCA_009835225.1 Aphis craccivora
CACCATATCATCAACGACAAACACGAATCGATTCTGAAATAGCGCTTGTATAAAATAATATATGATTCTAGCTATAACCATGTATATATATTTGATAAACTATAAGAGATATAATTTGACTATTGTTATGGTTATTGCTTTAATAAAACAACAACAAAAAAATAATAAATAAAGAACTTTTATTGCGTCGTCTCCGACCATATAGATACACTACACCGAAATCAAGGAAAACTATAGTCTAAGAGGATACAAAATAATATTATCAATAAAATAAAAACCGGCTAGAAATCATATATTCTATTAGTTAATAATCCTTCTGAAAATATTATCTAACAAGCAGCCGTATGTGCATACTATATATTATATCTGTGTATCTCTGTGTAGCACGATGGTCATAAAGTATTGTGATTAGTATTGCGTTTCTTGATCAAAAAAAAAAAAAAAAAAAACATAAATAGTAAACATTTTACAAAATTAAATTTTAGAAGAATGAATTATAAAAATTCAATGAGACACATCGTTTATAGCGAATACTTTGCTGTTTTTTGACTATTCAGCATATTTTTACAAATTATTGCCCGGTTAAACATAGCGTTTATGTTAATGACACATAAAACCGGCGGATAAATTAGTTTTATCGTAAAGTATTAGGTAAGCGCGTTATCTTGGTGATCCTGGATCTGTGAATAATTTAGTACAAAGTGCAAGTATATTAAAGCAGACTTCAATAATCTTAAGTGGATATTATTATTATAATACTTTGAACAAAGATTAATCTAAAAAAAAAAAGACCAAAGTCCCGAGCTCTATATACGATTACATAGTATTAACTATATATATATATATTTATAGTTTGGTATATAGACGAACGTTTTGTTCTCAGAAACTGTGGAGAAAAGATAAATAATGGTAATATTTAATTTGATAATTTATATATTTAACAGTAGTAGAAATCACTGTATTGCAAAATTTTAATTTCTATTTAATAAGCACTGTAATAATAGTTTTTTACTAACGTATACAATTATGTTATGATTTTAATATTTATTATTTTTTTTTCTTCTTTTATAATATACACTCGTCGCCGTTGTTCTCTAAACGGAGAATACTATACAACACAATGTCCCAAGATAAACAGCATCGACAGTCACAGCAAAAATAATTTTTCCCTTTTCAAAAAGTCGTTTACTTTAAAAACTATTGTACACGTTAGTATACCGTATCCTATGATTTATAGCGTTATTGTTACAACAGCGGTTCTAGTTAGTGATTTATGTTTTATTCGTAAGTACATTATTTTCGTACACGCTTATTGTAAACTACATTTTGATACTTTCTATAAAATATAGTATTGAAATAGAAGTATGCGATACATAAAATAAACGTATTTCATAATATGGAAAATTAAATTATTTATTGTGGATATAACTTATTAGCAGGGCCCTATGAAAATATGCAAACGAAAACATGGATTTTAATTTTCAAACAATGACATCGGATATTTATTCTTTCATTTCCGAAAATTTGGTTATTTTTAAAAAAAAATTGTTGGACCAATGTGACTTTAATTATCAAATTCACCGTATTTACATTCCAGAGTTGACTAGACTAAATACCTTCTACCATATTTTATATAAATATATAAAGTTTGTGTTACAAAAAATTCTTTTAGAAAAAAAAGTTTAAAAAATGTTGTTGACGATTTTATTTTGCATATTTATTCATTTTTAGTAATATTTTATCGCGATTATTTTGGTTTTTTAAACTGCTAAAAACTTAACTTTTTAATTCTATAACTTTGGAGTACCGCTTATTAGATAATATAATACGGTATATCGTGTTTATTTGATTATATCATTATACATTCTAGTTTCACATAAAATTGTTTATAAGCCACCGAGAAGTATAAAAAAATATATATTTTTAACGAATATGTTATTATATTCCATTATAATATCGCAATGCTTTCAGCTTTTCTAATTAAAACTGCGGAGAATTAAAAATAATATAATATTTAATTTAAACAACGGCCGACTACTGACGAAATCCAACTACTATTATATAATACGCTGCTGTTAATAAATATTTAAAACGCAATTTTCTAATTAAAATTTATTAAAACGCGTTTTATTTGGAATCCCATATTATACTTTGTCGAGAAGTTGCAAAAATAAATCGCTCTTCATAACGTTATGTGTAATAATGATTAATTATAGTATAGGTACAATATGATTATATAATACGGTATCGTATACTTTTATATATAGAGCTATAATATAAATATTTCGAGCTTAATATTATAATATTGTATGTATATCATCAGCGGCAGCAGTTGATAAACGATTTTTTTTATTTTATATTTTTTTTTTTTTTTGTTTGCTCTTTAAACAAACTGATGGAATATTTTATCGTTTATGCAAATTATTAGAACTGTTGTTCGATAATGGTCGTCGTTATATTGTTATAATGCTCGCTCGGTATCTTATCATTATATACATATCTGTATACTGTGTATACTGTATATGTATACGTGTGGTTATAAGAGTTATATATAAGAGCTGCTGTACGTCGTGAAAATTATATGGCTCGGGTGTGGGCACAAAGTCTAATCGTGAATCATATAGAGCGTTATTGTAATTATCATAACTATTACGGGACAGGATGTAATATTATTATATGATGTAGGAGCGGGGAAAAAAAAGGAAAATCTACAACCGTAGTGCATAATTAACGGACTACTCTGGACGGAAAGGCGTCGGTGGAAACTATTATTTACGCCATTACGACTTCGTAACCAAGGGGAAAAAACGTGCTCGATATAGGTATATATACACACAAATTGCCGGACTTTGTGTATAATTATAGTACATATTATTATCACATTATAGGTATGTGTATAATATAATAATTTATATGTAGAATTATTTAAACGAACCCGCACGTGTCCCCACATATAACGATTCGTTTGGTCGACGAGGCGACTCAACCGTATCGTAATCGTCGTATTACAATAATAAAATATATATTAAACGGTGTAATATATAATTTATTTGCTCGCACATAGTATTGAATTTTATGTGTACACACTCACATGCGGCGCACGAGGTTATTAAATAACTCGCTAAACACCTACACATAAAATGGTGCGCGAATACGAATCGTTTTCAAGACGATTTTGGCGATTTGAGTGTGATCGGTATAGTTCGTCGGCTATACGATATTATTATTATTTCCTATAGTGAATACAAGTGCATCGTCATTGTAGTTATATATTTTGCAATGTTATCGTTTGTACGTCCTAAACCCGCACTTGATACCATAGTTTTTGTTGTAAACACGAGATGGATCTCATAATATTAATCGTTTTGCAGAGCCGGACGTAGCTCGGTTCGAGCTGCGCAATGAGCATCACACTCTTTTGTGTCCCTATTACTTTAACGCTTTCTATAATTTGTTATTATCGGAATTGACGTGCCATAATAATACCGATCGATTAACCGGATTATAAACTATATTCAATGGACTATCTTCAATCTACATATTATTTGAGTATTTTGTTCGAAAGCGTTAGGTTAAAAAAAAAAAAAAATGCTAATATACCGTATTAATCCAATATGCGTTTTTTGCAAAGGACAGTCTAAAACAGAGCCACGGTGGCTTAAACAATAATATAATTATAATATATAGACGGTGGCAAAAGTTAAGGGAAAACGAACTACGCGAGGCAGATGTCATTTCATCGCGCGCAGTCCTTACTTACATAGGTAAATATACTACACCGTACCAGAATTATAATATAATTGTAGGAAACCAAATTATTTACTTTTGTCGTCATCATTGGCATGGTTTCCATCATCGTATCCCGAGACGTTGATGAAACACGATAATAAAATATGTTAAATATATGCAAACGCGTTTGTGTGTGGCAAGATCGAGAGTGTCTTGAAATTTAATTAAAGCCACTGAACATCACGCTGTATTAATATTTATCTTGTCAATACAGTTTCCTCTTTATAGGTACTATATAGCATTACAGCTATCTTTAATTGTATATATTATTTTGGTTCCGTGCGATACCTACCTACGCCAAAAACATATTTGTCGTCGTGCCAGAAACGGTATAATCTAACGTATAGCTATACGATGAGAACCACTCACAGCAGCAGTAACGAAATATTTATACTATCACTTGTCCCGAATTCAAAAAAAATACAATTCGAAGGAGTTTGACAGCTTTGGGAAAGTTTTGATATCACCGTGGTTATTTTTTTTTTTAAATTCTCATATTGTATGCTAAATTCAAAAATATAAAGCAACTTACAGTTTAAACATTATGGCAATTTGAAGTTTGTTGATATTACGTTTTTATAATATATTTTTTCTCAAATTAAAGACACTTCAGGTAGCAGATTTTTGCGCACGATGGCGGCAGTAATAGGTGAAGCTTACACGTGACAATAGTACTGCGATTTAGTGAGATTCACATTTTCACTTTTAAAATAAAATGAAATTAATACAAAATATCTTAAATTAGTTTAACTTAAAATTTAAAAAAATATTTATATATATTATTCTAATGCAATGAAACATAAAAAAATGAAATAATACTCTCGTACGAGATTATATATTTATTAAAGATGTGAGAGAAAAACTACTTACCTATTAGTTACAGTTACTGTCATCGGTAATGCCGGTTTCACTGATATCTCGAAGTTGATTTAAGTAACGGGCTATCGACTACTATTCGGAGAGATGTTTCACTCGATTGCGTAATATACACCTAAACAAAAACCAAAAACCAAAATCCATACAAATAAATAACTAAATAAATAAAATAAAGCATACTTAAATAAATGGCATCAATAAATATATACGGATGAACAAAATAAATAAATTGACGTTAGAGATACGTTGATATGGATTGGAAGATTTGTGTGTATGCGCCAATATATTGGAAGTAGTGCAAAATAGAGACCAATCAAGGTGGATGATGCTGAATATATGCCGAAGGATACGTATCCTGGAAAAAAATACCGAAGAAAACAAATAAGAAAGAAAAAGTTTTAGAAGTGATCCGGTATAAAACCCAACAGTTAAGTAGGTAAACCGCTTAATCATTTCACCGAAATTTCGTACTAAGTGGAAACCATAGATATATTTTACTACAATAAATTGCACATTCATTACATTAAACGAATCTATTATGTAAACACTTCGGTCATTAAAACGTCATAATAATAGATCTAACAATAACAATTTTCACGTGGTTTGTAACGATAAAAAAAAAAGTTGAGCATTAAACTTATAACATCACACTACATTAGAAACATGATATTATGATTTATTTACTTTCATAATACTGAAATTTAGCGATGGATAAGTGAGGGCGCGAGTGTAAATGGGACCATCGCCGTTCTAGTTACTTATAAATAATTTTTCTGTTCAATGCTCATCGTGATATTAAAAATTATTCTAATTATTCAACTGTCAACCGTTTTCAGTTCACATTTTGTGAATTATTTTACAATTTTAATTTATATAGTCGTGTGCGTTTAATGGACGATGAATAAATTAAAATGGAAATACTACGTGTATGTTTTTTATCTGTATTTCAAAAACAGCGAATGAGAGTATTGAAAATCAATTATGAAAACAAACATAACAAAAAAAAAAAATATGTATAAATAATTC
Source organism: Aphis craccivora (assembly GCA_009835225.1). NCBI lineage: Eukaryota > Metazoa > Arthropoda > Insecta > Hemiptera > Aphididae > Aphis > Aphis craccivora. The sequence continues at coordinate 8,189 of VUJU01002515.1, forward strand.
TGTTGAATCTTTCATATAAATAATATATAGTTATATAATATAGGAGTACCTATATACCTATTTCATTTCATTCAGTTTATATCGTTTCATGTATATCGTTATTTTCATTAATAATATTATGTAAAGTATGAAGCAATATAATTTTACGGAAAAATAATTTAAAAATTATCCTTATTCGCATTATAAAATTAACTTATTTTCGAATATAATTTCACAACTTTGCATATTGCTATAATAACACGCTTGAGTTCTATCAAGTCAAGTCAAAAAACAAAATATATATATATATATATATAGAAATAAATAAAAGAACATTTTATTTAAAGAAAAAAAAAAGTAATTAACGATTCTTGGTTATTAATAATTATTGGTTAGTTTGGTGAAATATAATATAATAACAATATAAGTATCTACACAATACGCAGTTTAGTATTTGCAATTAATTAATTAGTATCACGAATAACGCTCAAATATGTCAAATGTACACAATATCTAAATATCTTATTGACCAATCGAATAGTGTCACAGTTAATCAATTAGTATAATCAAATTAAAAAAATAAAACATAAACAAACGTTATTTGTAACACAATCGTATTTACTAATAATTAGTAACTTAACTACACGTGTAGTAGAGTAGTTCATTATTTTCATTCTCCGTACATTTCTACCCATAAAAAAATCATATACATTTAAGGTTTTTGGTTTTCGATATTATAGATTGAAATTTTTTAGCTCACTATACTGACTCCCGAGGGCTACATCGTGTTATTTTATCTCGTTTTTATGATTTAATGGGATAATATCGTTGGCGGGTATATAGAAAATATTTCTAAATCTATCACCGATATACCGTACACGTGAATTTATTTTACTTTTTTTACGTTCTTTCAACATAACCTTATGTTAAGACGATGATATAATAATAATGATATTGTTATATTCGACGTTAGTATATAGAAATGTTCGTGTAAAACGCACTTAATAATAAGAAGAAAAAAAACTACCGGTTAACCCTAATTCTCCGTACAAACAAGCCATCGTCACAACAAGCAATGCGTTGCTCGAGACGCGCAAACTCCACATTCTACTTTTACCTACTTAGTACTTATGTATAATAAAAGATGTAATATAAAATATAATACATATATATATATATATATTATATATATAGGTGAGATTACAAAATGTATATTATATATCCTTGATGTTATTTTTACTTAGTCCGTAAAACGATTTATATTCCGAACCTGATGTAATTGCCTCTGGAGCTTCAGAGATGGAAATCCACTTAAATATAGAGCTTTGGAAAGAAATTCATATTTCTAGGAACATGTTAAATTATAAAAATAATTACATTTCTTTTTTCATTTTAGACGCACGCAATAAGAGACTACATTACTAAAGAAATAACGCGATTTAACTTAACGCTAGGTTACAAAATATAGTTTTGGAGAAAATATAACCTTCAAATTTAAAAATAACAATATTGGTCACATAATTTATTATTAAATAATAATATATTGTAATATACATATTATGCACTTAGCCAATATAAAATATCTCATATCGAGTTTAATTGCGGGTATGTGATTTTAAGCTAATTTTTAAAAACTAAATGACTATTGTATAGGTATACACATCATTAATATTATTTTCTTGTACACATAATATAAAAGATATTTCGAATTTTTTTTTTTCTGTAGCCTATTATATATTATTATTGTAGCCTATTTTTATTTGGCCTTTTATATATTATTATTTATAATTCATTGCTAATAAATCGAAGATAAAATACATTTAATAAATTACAATTGTAAGCATTAATTTTTAAGGTTAGGTATTGTGGGCTACGTGATCTCAAAAATGTGTGTGCGTCATCAAGAAAATAAGATTTTTACGTGGTAAATACATTTAATTAGATTTTTACTAATTTAATATTCGTGAAATTATTTCGCTTGACTGATCACAACTCAAATTACAATAACGAACCTTTACATTCGACCGGTCGGTATAATCAAAGACCTCATAACACTGATGAATGTATAATGAAGGATAAGGGAAAATAAATTAGAATAACAATAAAGTTTTATGTTTTCATTTTATAATTTTCGACTTTTAATTAATTTGCAATTCAATTTTAAAACCCACATGAAAATAAGTTTAATTTTAAATGTTATTTCATGATTAGTTTAGAGTGTTTAGATTTAATTAATTTTGTTTTCGTCTACAGTGCATTAATTTCTATTCACTTTAAGCATATGTGATTTAATACACGTTATATTATATACACAGGTACTTTAATAGCATTAAAATCAAAAATATATATGCTAACTAATATAATTTTTTTTTCCAAGATACAAGAATACATCAACTATTTGTTGGTCGTATGTTTAGGTAGATTATACATATAGAATATATAGATGAACTATCAAAAAAATATATGTTAGCAGCATTTTCTTAAGATAACATAAAACATATTAATATATTTTACTTATAATGTATATGTATTATGTTGTAAAAAAAAAAATTATAATAATAAAGTTTATCTATTGTATTCCTATAAATATTAAGAATATTATAGGTAATCGAATAATGTATGTGTTTATACATATATAATTTATAAATATGTAAGTTATTTATTCAACTCAAATTCTTATTTGTGGATATATCATAAAATATTACTAATAATATGTTCTACGAACCATTTTAATCGTTTTGATATTATAATGACGATGTTTATGTTTTACAATTTTAATTAAAATTGTGTAAATGTAAAAAAAAACCTAGTCAAAATAAATTAAAAATGTTAGTTTAAGTCTCGATCAGAAATGTTTATTTATGTACGGCTCGTTTCAACTGCCGAATAGTTAAGACCATAAAAAGCAAGTAAATGTTATACAATATTATACCGCCGCACTTGTAAAGAAAATGACAAAGTTGTTTTAATAATAATCGCGTTTGTGTCCTTTGACTCTTTCGACGTGCCATGTTATTTTATTATTTCTATCCCCTCAACTAAACTACTACGTCATTAAAGAGAACGTTTAAATATAAAATAACAGGCACCTTATAAAAGTATAGCGCTATATTAAAAAACTGTATTTAGGGTCAAAGTTGAGCATTTTCGACGATGGCAATGCAGTTTGCCCAGCAGGAGAAAAAATTATAACGATGTTGGTATACGTTCTTCAGACATTTAAAAATCGAAACTCGAAAACATGAGCAAATACGACGATGACAATAAATACCCATAGGAGGGTAAAATGAAATAACAATAATAACAACAACAACAGCAACAATAATAATCATAATCACAATACAAACAATAATATAGCGAATGTAAAATCGAATATAATATCGAAAGTGGCTCGTGGAACGTTTCATTTGTGTGTTTTCAGAATTTTCAGATGAATGCTAAGCAAATAATGAATAATGATATTATACGGATCTGAGCTGTAGCCTGTATGAATAACCGAAAGAGGCAGATATTATGATGGAAAACGATTCGGTTGGAAAGAAGTTTTACCAATAGAAGTTAGAATATCCGAACTGAGTCGGTGAATCGTTATGAATAAGAACAATGCGCTCGTTTATTTTTTCATCGCACACGGAATATAATTTTTAATTCATCGTATTATTCACGAGCGCATTAAATTTTTATTAAAAATCTATTATTGGGATATGCGGTGGTAGTAGTAGTGGTTAATCAAATTCTAAATCGAGTAAATTATAATAATTCTCGCCTATCGACTAATGTAATACCGAGAATCTGTATATTTTAAGTCTTAAAAACGCTATCGAAAATAGAAAAAAAAATGCAATATATTAATTAAACGTATTGATTAGAGGAATTTCTAATGACTACAATTAGTGCGATTAATATTATATTCAATGTTTTTTCTTAACATGAATTTCGGTTTGTGTTTTTACAAGTAACGTTGTTTCCAACAATACTTCACTACAATAATATATAGTTACATTAAAAATATTTGTCTAGATTTTTGTAGTGTCAAAAATATTATAAGCATTTTACAGGTAGGTAGGTACAAGCTATTTTATAATTTACTGAAAATATACATAAAATATACCCGAATATAATAATATTATTATCCATCTCGAATATAATATTAATTGATTTTCCAACGAAGGGTGTGTGTTTGTGATGGAAAAATTAAAATCTCTTATAGGAGTACACGGGTTACGGGTACCTACTAAACGTCGCGCATATGAAGGGTATACATTATTATGTTAATGATAATATTGTTACAATCTGTACATCAATAATTATAAAATGTTATGTGAATTAGTTTTTAAAGTAATAATCAGCACCTACTATAGCTTGCGAAACTGTAAGCTTTTAAATGATCACGAAAACATGATGTTGATATTTTACACTCTGGTTCTTAGAAGACTGCTTGTCACAACTCACCACGCTTTCTAAATACATAACATAAATAACATAGTAAAACTGATGTCATAATAATATTATATTTTCTTAAAACACTGAGCGCACAATGCGTAGTACTTACGGTTTAACGATATTGCAGAACAACTGAAAACCGTTGCAATCGGGACTCACATCGATCGGTCGAGTGTACGCCGTTGATATCGAACGGTTTACGGCGACGATACTTTTGTCGTCGACCAATAGCTTCGAGAAAAGTTATTATACTCACAGATCAGTATCGCGGTGTAATATGTACAGTGATAGCGGTATATTCCGTATAGCCAGATTACACGCTGCGTAGAGTCGAATGATACTAAGCTTTTTTTCATTCGTTCTTTACTCTCTCTCTCTTATACTCTCACTCTCTTTCTTTCTCGCTGTCTTATATACCACCTTGCAGTTTCCTTTAAGCGGCTTATAGTTATTGACGACCCGTGAACCCGGAAAGAAGTTAAGAAGCACTTTTCCGTAATATCCACAATGTGGTATGTTAGGGACAGATATGCAGCACGTCGCGTTTAATGTTATATATTATAAGCATAGGTATATATATATAACACTGTTTCGTTGTAAAATACTACAGAAGTCAAAACAATAAGCGCCTTTCGATTGATTTATAACAATAATTACTTGAAACAAAATCACACACATACACACGTGCTATTATTAACTTCAATATTTTATTTATTTTAGTAAACTTTATTTCATTAAAAATGATATAATAGTACATTAATTCTAATACGTCTGACTTTATTATAAACAGTCACCAAAAACTCATTTTGAAAAATAAAATTGAGTTCTCGGATTTTTTTAGTTTTTTTCGGGCACCCCTTAAAATATTCCCTTAATATAAATACTTGAGAATATCATGTTAATACTAGAACGCCCAGAATACCGAAACATTAATCAAAAAATATTCATGATTTTAACATATTGTTATTAAATTAATAAGATTTAGCTTATATAAGAGTAGAATAGATAAAATGAAAAAAAAAATTTTAAATAACATAAAATTAATTTCAACTAATTCAAATTAATATTCGTTGAAAAGTTTAATTTCAAAACCATATATATATTTTTTTCGATAAGCGTTAAATAATAAAAATAAACTTGACTTGCTCGAGTGACATCTTATAGTGAATATTGAAATTAATGATACATTGTTTTTAATTTTGCTACCGTTACATCAATATAAACAAACAAATCCAATAATTTTGTAAATTTAAATATATTATTGTTGGCTTAAGTGATATATAATGAATTTGAATATAGCAAAAAAACTTATTTTTTATTATTATAGGCATTACGATTTATATCAAAAACTATTGTAATATATTGACATTAATAAATGTTTTTACAGAAGTTATCTAGGTACTCGATATTCGCATGAGCTGAATTAAATTACTAAATCTGTATAATGGATGGTAGCGGGATACAAATACTATTCAGTGGATATTGTGAATCAGTGGTGAAATAAAATGAAAAGCTATACAGTACCAGCTAATTCAATTTACTGATTTTTATTTTGCTCGATATTCGTATAATATAATGAATAGGTAAGTAATTAGTAAACTATAACAGTGATTTGAATGAAGAATTTTACACGTAATAGGGTTACATTTCTAATTTGTTTCAAAAGATATTTCTAAATCACATTTCTTTCATAAATGGTCATATATATAATATATCACATCATAAATATCCTCAGCAATGAACCTAATGTGGCTGAAGTTTCCAATGATAGGTTAGATTTAGTATAGTTAATATTAGTACGATTGTCTTTGTTGTATAAGTAGAATGAAATCAAATGATAGTATTGAAATGAACGATAGGTATTGTTATGAAACTGTAATAATAATGATAATTCAAATATTTCACTGAGTAGTATGTTCGTCTTAACTTAAAATTATCAACTTTTCCGAAGTAACATGTGATGAAGCAAATTTGAATTTTCCATTATGTTAGAAATAATAATTGTTATGCACGTGTTCGACATCCATGACAAATAGTGGAAACCGAAGTTTACTCGAATGATAAACGATGTCGGACACTAGTATAACTATAAATATTCCCAAGTTTAGTAAGAGCTAACAAAATTGATCCGTGAATAGTGTATTGAAGTAAGTTTCGTAAAACTACTTTCAGGATCTTGTATTACGTGATAGCGAGTGCAAAATGGCACCATACTACTTATTCCCAAAGAATTTAGTACATTTTCATCAAAAGTGATTTAACCACTTGCTCAAAATACATTTATCAGATTCTACACTTATGTTGGAAAATGACAGTAGCTCAGCAATATTAATAAATTATCCGTAATAATATGTTTGATCTGATAAGTTTCCGTCATTGATTGATTTAAATCAAATGTATCTGAAAACGATATCTTCTACGCGCCCAAAAAAAACTAGTTGATAAATGCGACTGTGAGAGTTGTATAGATAAACTATAGAATCTATACAATTGATTAATAAACGATTAAGGGTTTTTTATATTTTCCAATTTATAGCGAAATCCAGTTAGATTAATAGAATAAGTCGAATTACTTTTACTTGTATCAGATGTGCACTAGTGGCACTACACACAAGTTAATCTATTGTCGATTTTAATCGAAGAAAGACATTTTTTTTTTAATGTTAAATGATGCATTGTATGATATACCTCAAATCTCTAGCTGGCTTTAATGTGAGTACACCTGTACAACTTGTCGGGAGTCGTAATTTTGATAAACGTTGTGAAACGAACGAACTAAACAGCCAACTTCCAAACATAATTAAATATTATGTTCAATGTTTGTTGGTTACGACTTGTGAATAATACAAAGTTACCAAACTACCAGTTAAATATTAAATACGAAAAAATGGACGAAAAATAATTAGTTACATAACATATAAAAACAATATAAAGCAGCCGTAGCTATTATACGCGTAATGCCTATTACAATCCGTGCGAAACAATTGTTGAAATTCGAGAAAAACAATTCAACGAATTGCAGGAGAAAATTAAAAGCGTATACACACTATACACATAACATATATACCTATTTGTATGGCAGTTGATGAGCCTGCGGGTGGCACCGATTGTTATATCAAAACCGGAGTTAGTAGTCCCGGAGGACTTGCGTGGAAATCTCGAAACTGGCGAGTACACACGTACCGTAATGACATTCAAAATGCTAGGATTTTGAATAGAACTTTTCAAAACATTCGAAATTTTCAAGATTGCACATTAAATGTATAGCGCGGTGAAAACAGAACGAGCTCGGCTAAATAATAAAGGCTCCGTCACTACATAATAATAATAATAAATAGAGTAGTACAAACTATAAATGCAATGCGATGTTTAAATAAATACAAATTCATATCACATAATATAGTGTACACATATGTGTATTTGTGTGTAATAATGATATATATATATATATATTTATAATACACGTTTTATCCGTTCCGACCTTTTTTTTTTTGTCGACAAACCCCTCTTCCGGGGGGATACAACAATAATACGGATTCATGAATTCATGATGTCCGTATTATATTATTATGTTGGAATAGTTGGAAATCTCGTTATTCCAGCAGCTTGGTTTCAACCAAGTATAACAACAACTATATATATGGGTACCTGCAGGCAATAGCCGTGGTGCACAAAAAGAGATTGGTCCCAGACAATAATATGTGTTCCGCGTATACCATACGCATTGTATCGGTATATGTGGTGAAAGGACTGTGGCGGGTCGTCGATTCGGTGCAACTCTCTGAAGTATAAACGAAGGTTGTGTATCTACCCTACAACACTAGCAGGAACACACACGACTTTTTCAAATAATATTCAATATGCCTACAAAGTCAGGTGTACGTATTTGCGTGGGTTTTCGACATAATACGTACGGGACGCATGAAAAAAATAATAATAATAACGGCAGTAGTATCAAAAAATATCAATAATACATTTAAATTGAGAAAATATTTTATTTTTTTGTTGTCGTTTGGGTCGATAGAGAAAATAACGGTCGTGTCGTCATTACGTTATGACATAATATTATAATATTCGTAATAATAATAATAATAATATATTGCTTAGTTTGTCACGGTATGGTGGATGCATTTTAACCTCAATACGAATTATATGAAAGGATTTTTTTTTTTTTTTTAATTTGAACTCGTGCTTTGGCAAAGTCAATTTTAATAAAAATATAATAATATAATATATGTATGTAATATTAGGAAATGAACTACACTCGCTGGTATTTATTAATTTAAATATATAGGTACAGGGAATGATCAAATAATAGCTTCTAACGATTTATATTTAGGTGTGCATTTAAAAACAAATGGATTTTTCTTTTTGTCATATTTTGTAATTAGTCTAAGATTTAAATATAATAACACGTCACAAATAATGATAGTTTAAAATGAGTTAGAAATATCAAGGATATGTCTCGACCGGTATCCTTAAAATATTATTTAGTATTTATTTATTTAACATTCGTGTGTAACACAGTATGTCTTTAACTTTACGTATAAAGTTCGATAAGTAAAACAATAATTATAAAATATATAAATGTATATAATTTTAAATCTACAAACGACATGAAATCCATGATATCACTTTTTTCTTCTACTAATATATTAATATTATATCAAATAACTTTGGCTGACCTTAATATAAAATTCCGTTCAAAGCGAAATACTTCAATTTGCGTCCTATTAAATCGCATAACATTATATTAATAAATCGTATTGATCTTTACGTAGAATTTCGTATCGGTGAAATTACCTTTGATCGTGCGTTTATTATTAAAATAATACACTCGAGTAAAATGAAGTAATGGATAATTCGTTAATACAGTATAAATAGGGTATCGTTTTACTGTTTTAGAAATATTTAAATTGGTTATTGGATTAACTATTTTGTCTGTTGAGCGAAATTGGAATTTATATTAACAGTATAAGATAGAAAATATTTACTGTGATACGCAAGATCAAAAACAACAAATCTGAAAAACTATGATTTAAACTGTATCACATCACAATAAATCCATGTAAATCATACACATTGTTGGATAGCAATATATACCTATTATTGTCATTCGTGATAATAATATAATATTTAAGTACTTACACTCATTATTTTAAGCACGTAAAATATTACTATTACTTACGTAGAGGGCTCGCTGTCCTTGATATGAAGTGGCAAGTTTCGTAGGGTTAGAGATGACGGTACAGAAGCTGTTTAAAACTTGTCTCGTGAAAATCTCGTTACATACTTCTTTTATTAAACATAAAGATAGTATACAGAGTGATCCATTAAACATTTCAATCATCCTGTTTTTCTAAAATAATTAATTTAATTTAATTATAATTTGGAATTCTTAAGTATGCTTAAAACCAAATTGTAAAATACTTTTATTAATATACCTCTTTAGACTTTGTGAGTTCCCTCTGGCCATACCAGCTTCATTTTTTCCAAATCATAATTAGGTACTCTTTTTTTCTGTTAATTATTAAACAGATATTTGTTTTTTTTTAAATTGAGAGTTTGTTTATATCATATCAGTGTTTACACAATACATTCAATAATAATAATCATTTATCAATTTAATATTAGTAATAGTAATATTGGTTAAGATATTATATACCTAAAAAAGTTTGTGGTAAGTTATAAGTTATCGACGGGTATAGTTGGCTGCTTAACATGAAATAAAATATTAATAATAATCTTTTTGCCGTCTAAAGTTATATATTTAAGTAAAATGTACGATAAAAGAATAACGAGTAAAATAACAATACTTGTAAAATCGTAAGATAATTATCAACTATAAAACTAATAACCATTAACGTTAATCTATATTATGTTATAAACTTTAGAACCTATAATTGTTGATCTCAGCATACTCTCTACACTATATAGGCTCGTAAATAGTACTCAAATTATATACGTTTTGACTTTTATTTATTTGCACTAAAACTTACAAAAAACTTAAAATTTTAATATATCAAAACTATCTTACGTAAACAACTTCGAAAAGGCGTTTTTATTTTCTTTCTTTCTTTTTTTTTTTTTTTTATAAAATTTCACTGTAATTAAAATTTATTTTTTGATATTTTATAAATATCAACGACACAATTAATTTACATCGTGTCATAATATAATATTTTATAAAGAATTTTTTTTTTCAAAGTACCTACTAAATAATATACATAATTATATTTACACGCCAACTTGTACCCTTTTCCATAGCTCTTTGGTTCCATTGTCTAAACGAAAGTGCATTGTTGTCATTTTTCAAGCGCTTAGTACCTGGATAATTATTATTGTTAGTATACAAACTCTTAGCTTTGTCGTTAATTTTAAGAATTTAAATATTTAGAATAACGTATAGAAAGCAAAGGGGAGTAGAAGTGACAATAAAAAAAATAATAATAATAATAGTAAAAACAGCTACTTACAAAAAATAATATATATATATATGTTTTAAAAACCCAGGTAAAAAATATACACATCAATTTGTATAAATCTAATTGTATACGATTTATACTGATTTGAGTAATACATATAATTATGTAGTTATCAAATATTATAACAATAGTCAATAGACATACATCATTATAATATAATATTATGTGATATCGAATGATATTTATTATGTTTGTGCCGATTATTAAATGTTATTGTTAATAATACAGATATATATTATATAATTTATACTATTTTAGTTATTTATACAATAATAACAACTTTAAAAATGAGTTTTATTAGGCCAAACGAAAGTATTTTTCATAGTAATTATGACGTGTATAAAATTAAATATAATATATTATACTACTATGAAGTCTTCGTAACGACGGCGTATAGTGTATGCAAAATCGATACATAACTGTGTAGGAGGCATGTTTTTTGTATGAACAATTATTATTTTTGTACGCTTTCATTTTAGTGGGTTAGGTTTTATGATTTAAATATTTAATATTTTAAATTGTAATTTTTGTTTTTTTTTTCATTCATTTTTATTGTCAATTATTAATTCCTACAATGTTCCATTAAACTCGAAGTTATAAAAAGAGGTAATCATTATTTCAGCCATTAATATAGCATAATATGTTTTATAATATTAAAACAATTTATGTGCAATACAACCCTCAACGTTTAATACAAAAAAAAAAAAATATATATATATATCCGTAAAAATCCTACAAATATATCTGTTTTATTAAACAATTTATACGAGTACGAGTATAGCACGAAACGAGTGCAATTGAATAATAATAATAATAAAAATAAAAACCAATAAACGTTTAATTGCATAAGTGTAATCACATCAAAAACCCGTTATTGTGTAATAAAGCGTTGTTTTTACCAAATTACACGATTCGACGAGCTTTGCTTTTTTTTTAATTTAAAAAAATTATTCCACCAATCTAATTCGACGGGTGCGAGAACTAAATACTTATATAGATTTAATTCCGAACTAAACGTGAAATCATAATTATTTAATATAATATAAGATTGAAATGCATTTCGATCTAACATTTATAAATATTATACAAATACAAACACATACACAAGCACACTTACACGCGCGCGTTGAACCATGATATGATTTATTGTGACATGTGACTGTACAACTAGCGTGACCCTCCGTTGAGTATGATATTATATATACATACATAATATACAGAGTGATTTACCAAGCATGCCCGCCGCCATTTTTTCGTTCAAATAATTAATTTACACGAACACTGATTTTCGGAATTTTTAAATATGCGCAAGCACCATATTATTTTCAAATCTTTGAGATTTTCCATACTAATTTTAAAAAGTGTGCTGCTTACAAACTTTTGTTTTCTAATGAGGATCTTCTGTTTTTTCTTTTTTTTTTTTACAGTAAATAATTTAGTAGTCATATACTTTTGTATATAAAACTTTGAAATAGATCCAATATAAGGTATAGTATTTGTTGTACACTTTGATCGTTTTAAAAATGTATAGCAATGTCAATAGAATATGTAATATTAAATACCAAAACTTTCAACTCGCCAAAGTCTCTTTATTTTTCGAACTCGTTATCGCGAACCTATTTTATTTCTAGTGTACAAATGTTAAACAACTTAAAAACTACTTGTTTACTACGATATTTTCAGAAAAATCATTCGCTAAACGATTTACAGTAGAAAAATTAGTCGTCGTTTGAGATTGCGACTCTACCGCGAGCTCCTCTCGAACAATACGAAAAATGTCTACAATTTATTCGAAATACAATGGTCTCTATATAAGCACATTTTGCAGAATGTTCTCGCAAAATCATCTAATTTTGAACAGATTCTCGGTCCACGGAAAAGAACGAGGGGGATAATCTGCACGCTCGGGTAAATCACCCTGTATACACACACACACTTATAGTATATATTATACGATATACACACGGGCGCCTACGCGAGTCCATACCCGATGTGTGTCTACGTCTATATTTAGGTCATCGTGCCGTGTCAGCGATCCATAACCGTCACTCGTCTGTATATGTATGGTCGTACGCGCGCGTTTATCTGCCATCGAAAAAATTCAAATTTTTTGCGTCGGTTTGTGATACACAACAAACATTATATGATACGACCGTCATCACGCTCCGCGGCTTCGGCGGCGTTCAATCGTGACTTTGCGAGCCTTGAAGCGGCGGGAGAACGCCGCATTTATAGGCGTTCGCGGCGTTTAATGCGCGAACTCGATCAAGATCAACGACGTGTTTGTATTAGCGCAGTGACAGGCGAAACGACCGAAACTCGGCGATCGAGAGCACTATATAACGGTTTAATATAATATATTATATAGCGCACTGCGTAATTTTACGAACGTCGCGTGTGCGGTTTAGTGCGGGCGTACGTGTGCTCGAGGGCGGCGGGCGTATACCTTTATTATGTGATTATACTTTTCAGTTTTCGAATATAAGTTTTTTTTATTATTATTATTTCGACTCGATCGCATACGCGGGCTCCGTTTCGAACGGGACGGCAAAACCTATAACGGCGGTAATGCCGTTATTGCGCCCAGACGACCGTTATAAAAAAAAAAAAAAAACGAAATGAGTTTAAAAGAAAAATACTTTATTGTTTTTTGTGATTCGAAAACAGTTTAGTACAAACATATTATATCATGGTTATATTTATTATTTTATTTCTAACCGTATTTTGTCTATGAAGCAGTCTCGGTTATTTTAGAATACAATACATCACGGATAGATGTGAATAAAACAAACAAAACAAAACAAAAACATATTACAAAAAATAAAATGTTATTACAAAGCTATTTAAGTATAAATGATCACTTGCTTGAGCGCTGGTTCGCCGTATGACACGGTAAAATATAATATATAATATGAATAAAAACAAAGTATTTTCGGTGAACACATTTTTGAACTCGCGTATATGAAGGTTTTTGTATAAAACAGAATGCACTTTGTCAATGTCGAACATACAGAAAACAAATTGTACCGTCACCTTGTTTGTGTCTACGCGGGAAACACACGTTTTATTTTTTATTTTTTCCACCTCTATAAGGCCATTCAAAAATTTCGTTTCTACCCCGAGGGCGACGTTATCATAATGTTTTTATTTCGGAGAGTAGCCGTGTTTCCCGCGGGGCCCCTGAGCCACCTTCGCGCCGAAAATATGAAATATGATTTATGAAAGACCCGACGGCAACCGCAGCCGTCCTACACAATTTTACCTCAACAGCGAATTACCCGTACGGAATACATTCGAACGGCCGTGAGTCTTGATTATGAAGTATTGATTAAGTTTAGTTTTCTCATTTCTGTTTACCATCCCGTCGCTATTCCGGGGATTTCTGTTTTATAACAACGGCACAACAATATCATGCTCTTATTTTCTCTCATTTCCCAGCTCTGCGTAAACCCTATTCCGACCCGCCGTCACACATGACTTCTCCCGTCTGATTTTGTGCTCCGCACACGCGGCCACTTCACGACATAATATGATACAATAAAAACAGCTTTATTAACCACTCAAGATGTAATATAATATTCATTACGTGAAATTGATTTTCCCTAGCAGCGCACAGCCAAATGCAATATTTATTGCTCGACGTAGTTAAACCGTTTTTCCACTATATATTTATATCAGTATATAACGCGTATAGTAAATACCTACATAATAATAATAATGCACACACTCATATAACCGTCGAGTACGCTATTTTGTTTTACTACCGCTTGCTTTTTTTACACCCTTCAGCCCGTCCGTTCTAACCACCGCCCTCGTTCAGTTTGATACTCAATTTTTGAATTAGGTTTAATCTCTAAGGAAATAACATCGTTTAAAAACTCGTTGAACTATATTTCATAAAAATGGATTGAAACTTTTTGATCCCTTTCACGGGCATGGTTGAAAGTTTTCAAAGGTTTCTCTTGGTATGGTTAAAACTTGTTGAAGCTTACGGTATAATATAGTGAGCTTAAGGGTAAAATACTCTTGCGTTTGAAATGTATCAAATGTATGTGAGTGTAATATGTACCTATTTATAATATTTACGTAATTACTGTAACGGATATTATATATAAAAAAAAAATTGGACACCTAATTGATCGATTTTCAACTTTGACAATTTAATTAACTTGAATAATTTTAGTTATATGAATATTAAACTTAAACAGTATTTATTTTAAAGACATCTAAATTCAAATAAAATAAGTTTATTATACACAAATAGTCACAACATGTTTAATGTGTCTAGTCTATATAACTTACTTTTTTTTAAATAGTGATATATCAATATTAAATCATATCTAAGAAACATTATTAAACTAAATTTATTTAAATATACTGGGATTATCTATTGACAATTTATTTCACGGATATAATTGATAATATTAAATACATTCTGTCTCAAATTGAATAGTAAAACAATTATAATACAAATAAGCAATTATAATACGCATCTAAGCAGAATATATATACAGTTACAATAAAATACTAATTCTAATAATGTTACAATATATTATACATATAAATTAAATGAAAATCAAACGCAATTTTTTATTAGTTACACGTTTTTCAAAACTTTTAATTAAAAAATTTATTAAGTATCAATGAATGCAAGAATTATAATAATAATGCATAAGTTTATTTTGACACGAAGATATAACATTTTTATAATATGTATATTATTGTATATACAGCAGGTATTCATTAAAATGCAATAAATATGACTATGTCAAAATGTACAAAATGTCAAAACTAATAAAATATGCATTAAGATTCTTGAATGACTTCAAGCGTAGTCTACTGCAAGAGTTTTAATGAAAAAAAATATCCCTTTATGACGTTTTGTTTAGAAAAACGAAGAAAAAAATTATTAGACGATTTAAATTAACTTTTTAAAAGTTTTTTAGAAGTTATGAGTAATAAGATAGGTTAGATATTAAACTGTTTAACAAATAAAAACAATTTTTGGCTAATTATGATAGTAAGCAATATTATAACCTTAAATATCTGTATAGGTTTTCATTGATTAAATTGGTTAAATATTATTTCAAGAATCATGCAGAAGTATAGTTTTACCATAAACATATAATTTATATATTATTATGAACTGTATTTATGTATACATTTTAATGATAATAGTTATGATAATTATACCATTTTCCTATTTAACAAAGATCAATTAATTAATTATTTCGACCATAGAAAATTGGTATTGCTGTCATTTACAAAAATTAATAAAACTCAACCATAATGTTAAGTATAATATGAATAGGTACTGCATGATTAATTCTCAATGAGTTATATTTAATTATAGAAATAAATAGTATATAAAAATATTGATTTATTTAATTCTTATGCTGTATAAAAATGAATACAATTCGAACTTTTCAAACGTTTATTATAGTATGTAAATGATAAGGATAAGAGCTGACTTAAAATAATATATGCAATGTATATAATATACTACGATGTGAAAATGTATTAAATGAACTTGTTGAATAATCGCCTTAAACTATAAAAAAAAATGATATAATATTTGTTTCGAAGTCATCATTTAAAAAAAAAAAATCTTTTATAATAATATACACTGCAGCTGCAATGCTTCTAATTTACGCAGCAGGCATTATTATAATTTTTAAAGCGATGAACTGCGACATTTTGGGTATCGCTGCAACGATATTTTAACAGCTTCGATGTTAACCTTTACAATATTATTATGCTATTATCCAAATGCCGTGTGATTTTATTGCGCGCGATGATGTATTGCCGAATGCGTACTACGCGGTACCTACAGTCATCCGACGACGCGTTCAAAAACGTATAAACATCGTTTTAGCTTTTAAATTTTCGTTTATTAAAACATTTCGGCCCGACAATTATCCAGATTATTATCTCGACTATTATTGTATAATAACCGTACGTTTGGCGTCGTTCAAAGACGGTTAACTTTACTATTAAAATCGTCGCCGTGCAGTCCCCGGTCTAAATTTGGTTTAGACATGACACGTGGATACATGTACGTTATATTATAAATAGGTATATATAATAAGAAAATAATACCTTCGTGTATGCATTATATAATATTATTATATAGGAACCGGTAGAGAGAAATGGAAACGAGCGATAAGACACGAAGCAATATGTTTTTCTGCGCGCCCTACCGTCTCTGCAGTCCCCTCCGTCGGTCCATGGCAAAATATGAAACGATAATCGCGTGCGAATAAGTAGTTCAAATTTGTATCCACCGCAGTGATACACTAAACCTATATACTATAAGTGAATAGCAACTACCCCATATTCTTTGCGTAATATACAATCGTTATTTTTTCAAACATATTATATATTTGTGTGTGTGTAACAATATTATTATGAAACTTACATTTTTCGCATTTTTTGTCCGTTCTTCTTCTTATATACATTTTCCGAATCGATATTTTCAAATTTGAATGTGTACTTGGAATAACTAGTGTATAACAATTTAAAAATAATTTTTCATATCGAATAACAAAATATAATTATTCGCCTAATCCTAAATTAACTATGCCCATATGTATAAGACCATTTAAATTTTATATTATATTTGTTAAAAAAGTAAGTACTTAAAAGTTTCCAACGAGTTCTAAAAATGCATTATGAAAAAACAATTTTTCAATTATATTAAAACGGTACCTATATAAATATCATGTATTGTGTATATTGTAGCGTGACGCATACGAATTAAATCTCACTCGGTGTACTTTGATTTGGAATAACAATTAAATGTAAAAGGAAGAAAAAAAATATCGTGGTCCCATATATACTTTATTCAGTTTGAAATACCGTCTGTAATACTTCATTATTATTTTACCTTTACGGTGAAGGCTTCAACTATAAGCGACACATGCACGAGGGCGTCCTCGTATGAAAGTTCTGCTAATATTAGTTATGAATAGGATTAAGAAGTTCATGACTTTTTCATATTATTTATTTTAGTCGAGCACATTACAGACTAAGCTATAAATTTACTTTCTACGACATGGAATCAGATACATTAAATTTTATTTTACATATTTATTGGTTAATGGGAATAAATTTATATATATATATATATTTTTTTTTTTTTTTTTAAAGAATAACCAGTAAATAAGCATATATTTCAATAATAAAAAAATAATAATAATAAATTATGTATTAATTACAATTTTAATATGCATTTATTATTATTTTCGATTTTGTACTAAGTTTTCCATCTTACAAACACTTGTTATTTGATAACCGATCAAGCTCTTGTTCAAAATCATAATACAAATATCCATCATTAAAATTAATGAATTTGATTTTTTTTTTTTAAATAAAATCAAAACTACAATGAAACCAACGCCACGGTAATACAATATTTTTTTAATGCATTTTACAATGTCATATATGATTGCGTATAAGGACATACTTTGACGTATTTTCATGAATTTTTTAGAGATTTTAGGGTCATAAACACCCAAATCCTAGTTATAAATGACCCACGTCTTAGGGGAGTTGACGTAAAGCGGATAAAACATTTTGAATAATTAAAAAGTCCTAATGGACTGGACTAGCATTAACAATTTAACGGGTGGATGCTGAAAAAATAAATAAAGAAATGCAATCACTGATGCAATATAATACACTACGAAGAGATTTAATACATAACTATGAATTATTATATACGTATATAACATTATTGAGAGCATTATAATACAATATGTACGTGTTATTATTATAGTTGTTTATTAGGTAATAATTAATTAATCATTATTGAAAAACTTACTAGTGTTATAGCTACAACAATACCGAACTGGTATTATATACCAGTGCTCCGATTCGCGATTCCACATTACATGATTTCGCACAAAATTACTTTTATATGCTGCTAATAGGTAAATATTGTATTATTGTATTGAATTTAAAAAAATATCGTTTTTGACTCCGATTTTGGTTATCGTGTAATAATCCGACTACCGATTTAAAAACATCATAATATTTAGTAAATATTTTATTAAAATTAATATTCTTATATATTTATATATTACAAGACACGCGTGTACATTTAATTAAAATATGTAGATCATATAGATAATTTCTATGATGACTATTTATCACCATGTCGGTGATGACAATATTAAAGATTGATTTCCAAAAAATTGCATTTTTAAAAAATACAGCGTTTATTGTGATTGTGTTTGAGCGACGTTGTTGTGACAATATGCATATACGATTTCAATAACCGTTGAATTTTAAATTTTTTTCAGTACAATGCCTAAACGGTTAGTTGTTTTTAATTGAAGTTTCATAAAAAATGAATAATTCAAAATATCGCAAATCTTTCAGACCCAAATAAAAAAAAATTAGAAACCAACAGTGGTATCAATGGTGGTAATTAATGTGATCAACTTTTTAAGCGGCACTACTCGTCCAATACAAATGTCAAGGTTTTATACTGCATCTATATATGTAATGTAATTACTAAAATTATTCGTTTTTGATTTTCATAAAATAGAATTTAAAAACAAACTGTTAATATTTTTGTTGTACAGCTTTAACTGCGGGCAAAGAAATGTTTGGTGAAATAATATTATGCAATAATATGCAGAATCGTGTTACTTTCGAGGACGAAAAAAATTCTTTTGTAAGACAAACATTTTTCACACAATCATGTCGGTAAAAAGATAAATAACTGTGCAGAATCGTGTGTCGCCATAGCAGGATGATAAACCGTACTGCTGCCAAAATTAACCATTGCGTGGTAAACGGTGGGAGCGCCGGAAACAATAGACGTGGACGCGGTGCACAGTTTCCTGTTGGATATCGGGTCGTTAAAACTAACTGGCACAAAAGCCCACCGATACGACTTAAGCGTCTACCCCGGCAAACTCATTCTAAACTATATATCGTTCACTTTCGTGCGCATTGTATAATTCGACGTCGGCGAATTGCCGAAAAGGACCGGCCGGCGAGATACGATTTTAATCGTTCGATAGTGGTAGAACGCGTCCCGCCGAATCTATTCTTAGCGTTATCAATTCAGAGACTAACCCTCGCATAACAGTGTAAGTGCGTTTTTATTGCTTACCTGGATAAAGATAAATACGACTAGACTAAAACCTACCTATATTGACGAAATCGATCGCCAACGTCTATTTTGCTTACTATTTTCGAACCAACGACAAACAATGCAGAAGTAAAAAATAAATCCATTTGGAAATAACACTGCTCGTGTTGATATTTTAAATACTGATATACTAGTTGACACTATCGTGCGGATATTTCGGAATTGAAAACCCACTCATTAAAACAAAACTAATAGAATATTCTGAGTTTTTACAAATGAAATGGGCGCAATGACGATTAAGTTCAAATTGAAAAGACAAAACAAAAATAAAATCCCGTGCAATAACAATTACCGCAAAGCATGAAATCGGATTAAATGTTCTGTGGTTCATTGTCATCTAGAAACAGCAAAGTATCTCTAAAACGACTCGAACAAAACAGTTAATTAATGTATATCTAGTTAAATTTCTTTAAATAATACTGAAAACAGTGTTGTTATGACATGCGTTTAATGTTTTCGTTAAAAATTCAATATCAATATCAGTATACGTTTAAAATAATTTTAGGATATTAATATTATATCATATATAACTATTGCCGCAGCAGTGTT
Organism: Aphis craccivora; assembly: GCA_009835225.1. Classification (NCBI taxonomy): domain Eukaryota; kingdom Metazoa; phylum Arthropoda; class Insecta; order Hemiptera; family Aphididae; genus Aphis; species Aphis craccivora. Next base: position 28,808 of record VUJU01002515.1, read on the forward strand.
GTAAATTATAATGATAAATTATAATCGATAATTGATAATCGGTAATAAACTAATAACACAATAATATCGTAACCTAATACCCGACGGGTTTTGTACGGGCCAAATAATAGCACAATAATTTTACTGGATCGATTTTCGTACGCGGTCTCAGAACGCGAGACTACGATTTCGGAATATATCAATTATACCGACAAACCCTATTCTGCTCATACCCGCCACCGACATCCCGAGTGATCTCAAATATAGCTGCGGAAAACTACTGCCACTCCGTCGACGCCGCCACGGAAATGATATTATATTATGCACTACTACCGTTTGACGCGACCGTGACATATCAATTACGATGATGGTGGCTGTTTGTCTTGAAGCGATACTTCAAAAACAAAACAAAAACAATATTAACCAACCAACCGGCAACTAATATTATTATATTGTTATAATCGCGTTGTTCCGAAACTCCGTATACGTTATAATATACTTATATATATTATGTTATTTTTATTTTTATCAAAATATATCTTGGACGTGTCGGCCTGCGTCGATATTTTAGGCGATCCGGATATTAACTGGAGCGTTATTATTTAAGTGCGTGAAAAAACACCCCGTCGAGTTTCGATGACGTGTATATAATATAATACATATATTTATTATATTTTGTGTGTGTGTGTGTGTGTGTGTGTGTGTGTGTAGTATGACGTGTGCTATTAACGTGGAAATAATATCATGAATACTTATTATAATATATATTATGTATGGTATATAAAAAAAAAATCATAAAATAGTAAAAGTTTTTATCCGACGCGACCTCTACTTAGCATAAAGTATATATTTTAAATTTATGTTCGTGCTATTGTGTAACATTTTTTTCTTCTTTTGCGAAACTAATAAAATGGACGTATGTAAATTTGAATTCGAAAAACCTAGGTAGTAAAAATAATATAGTAAATTGCGTCTATAAATACGGTCGATTGAGCAAAAATATATATCTTACATGATATGATTTTTTAGCGTTTTCATTGAACATAAATACAACCTATGCAGAAATAGTTGTATACAACTATCATTTCGAATGATTAACTAGGGAGATTCCTTCGCAATGCGTATAAGTAAATTGTAATTTTTATATTTTTCAAACCGTATTATAACTAAAAACTTTGATGGGATAAACACCCATATGGAAATTTTAATTTATTATCTATGTCTCCATGTTTTTTGCGTATAATTTTTTTTTTTTATTGAATATCGATCAACTGTTTTTGGACACAGGAATCTAATACCTACACAGTGTGCAGTTTCACATGCTTAAAACAGACAATTTATCTCCATTGCGTCAACGTTTAACCGATTCACTTAGAATTCGAATTATAAAAAGAAATTTAAAGATGCGAATTTCCAATTTCTATGTACATTCAATGTGACCACTACGACACTACGCAATGGTCAGTAGGTATTATATTATTGTATTAATACCTTAAGTTTTCCTAAATCCAAACTAACGTAGTACAACAAATGCTTATTATATTGAAAGGGCAGACAGGTATGATACGGCTAAAATTTAGATCACGGAACTCAATTTTCGACAAGAAATTTAAACATCCGCTATCCATTTCATCAATATGATAGGGTAGTATAGTATATAGTGGTATTTTCGTGTTTCGTCTGATATATATATATATAATAATTATATGTAGTAGGTTGATAATGATAATAACAAAAATAATGAAAAAAAAAGATAACGAAAAGAAAGAAAAATCGGAACTATCAATCAATCACGGAGTGGTCTCATGCTTTGCAAAGACAAATTAATGATAAAAAAAAAAAAAACAATGACGGCGGATGGTGTGGATACACATTGTTTTTTTTTCTATTCGTATGACATTTCCTCCCTTTTTTGTATGCCACATTCAACGCACTCACCATATTACTCTCTGTCGGTGATTTCACTGTTCCACTAGTCGGCCGTTACGGTCTAGTCCCAATCTCAACCGATATTTTAATTTAAAAGAATGCCCAACACGGTTCAAATATAACACCATTTGAACCGTTCGGATAAGACTACCGATAGTACATATATACCTATATATATATATATTCGTATTTTGACCACACCGATACCGACAAGAACACAAAACTTTTTTTCCTGTAACTTAAACATTATTTTAACATATGCAGTGCCTACACCTAACATAATATTATATTAATTTACATCTAGAATACACAAATCACAGCTATAGTAAAACGTACAAAATATGATAGGAAATATTTTACTCGAAAAATAAATGCCATTTATGACTCATTATGTAAAATTAGCAGCGACAACGAATTCAATAGTAGCATAGATGGAGTAGAGATTCCGTGTTGTTCTTCACGATGAAAACAACTCTTAGTATACGCATATTTTATAAGATAAACATTTGTTTAACAATTTTAAAAATGCAATAGCAGGTATTAAAAAAAAAAAAAAAAAATCGAATGACACATTAAAATAATAATACAAGATCGTACTTATATTATAAAAATGGTTTTGTAGTTGTCCGGTAGGAATCCTCACGATGATATTTATCCAGGACGATTGGGTGTATACAGATATCATACTTATACAAATTTATACAACTGCTAGGTATATGGAAAAAATTTAAAAAAAAATCATTAGTGAACCATCGTATACGAATAATGGTGATGTAGGTTAAGTTAGAGTATATTCTCTCAATAAAACAGTATAATATTCTAGTCGAATTTATTGGATGTTTTAAACGGTATATTATACTATAAATATCATTCATTACACCTTTATAGAAATATGAGGTGTACCTACTATACTATGTAATAATAAATATTATCTCCAAACATTTATTAATTGTTATTTTTTTTTTCAGGTAAATGGTTTTTCTCAAATTCACTACAAGTAAGAACATTCCACCGAGTGAGTGAATAAAACAATTTAATTATAACAAATTAAATTTTCTTTTAATTATTGCTATGTATATTTTTCTGATTATTGATTTAAAACCTAGGTAGGTACTTACGTAATTGCTCTTAAAATTAATAATATTATACTAAATTAATAAACTAAACTGAACAATATTTACGATTTACTATATTCGTTTTTTAATGATTTGTTGTGTAATAGTTAACTTGAAAGAGAATTGATTTACCATTTTTGAGACGAAAACTTAAAAAAAAACTTCTAAGACAATAACGTGATATTTAATATTTATTATAAAATATCATGTCAAATAAGCCAATATTTAATTTATACCTTCATACAATATAATGTCAAAATAGTGTATGATTTTCAAAAATATAACCCAAATATTAAAATTTTTACGTTTTCAATTATATGATGGGTATCATATTTTTTTTACACACTTATCAATGATTTCTACCGTAATTAAAAATTAATGATAAATATTCATAAGCGTAAACAAGAATTAAATATTTAATACTTAATTGTGTTTCACACCTGTACATACATTAATTAAAATATTATAAATTGATTTGAATATCGCAGAATTGTGAAATATATTTTATAATATTATGTAGGTATTATGTACATATAATGTAAATTGTATGGAGTTAACGATACAAAATTTAATTTGGGGTTTTGAGTTTTCATTTAAATCATTTGCATGAGCTTAATACATCACTAAATAAATAATAGTTTTAAATACCTAAAATTATGATTGTTTTTTTTTTCATTATAATAATCAATTTTTTTTTTTTAATATTTTATTTTAAAATATTGAATGATTTCATATTATTATGAAACTTTTTAAATTGATTTTTATACAAGAAATAATTATCAACGTAGAAACATTTTAATATGTAATATAGGAATCATAGTCAAAAAGTAACTTTTTTTATTTTAAATATAATGTTTCAAAAGTTTTTTTTTACAAAGTTGTGATCACAACTTAAATTAATTAATAATGTTTTCATTTACTCCAGTTTCTAACATAATAAAAATGTATGTTTTAAAATAGGTATAAGTTTTTGACAACGTTATGTAACACAAAAGTTTCACTGCTAAATGCTATCGTCGAATTTCATAGAAACTATCATATTATATAGTACTGATCAAAATTCTTATTCTATGGTACTGATCACTAACGTTATACACGTGCCATTAAGAGACGTTCTCAAGGATTATCAAATCCCTTAATCACGATACAAAGTTTTATAAACAAGTGTTCGAGGTTGGTATTATATTTTGTTGTTCGTAAAAGTGGTTCATTCTAACTATATCGTGGAGACAAAACTTGTATTTTTAGTTGACATACTGTTCTATTTCATCCACTTCCGTAGATATGTCAAATCCACAAATTCCCAAAAGACTTATCTTTTGAACTATTTTAGATTTCTTATTTATAGTATTTTTACCAGTTTAGTTTTGTGACTTTTCTAAGTGTAAAATTTGTATACGAAGAAGAAAAAGACAAGAAAAATTAGCTAAACAGAAAATTAAAACAAAAATGGAATCTTCACGAGTAAACTTTTATTTATCACCCGCATGAAATATTCGCCCAGACACTGATCTTAACACACTTGGCGACACATAAATTTTGATGGAAATGTTTACATCGATTTTATTTTTTATGTTTCTATTTAATTATTTACAACAAAAATAAAAATAACCGATTTTATAGTTTTTATTCGTTTCCGTACGATTTTATTCAAACGAGTATTGTTAAAGGATACACTTTTATTCTTTATTCCTTCTTTTCGGTAATTGAAAAGCGGTGTGTAATAGATATATTGTATTCAAATTTTTTAATTCTAAAAAAATACTGCAGCTGTGTTAGTTTGAAAATAAGTATTTTTTGATATGAATAACTTAATTATAAGTATTCATCCAGGTTGAATTTCCCCTAAATATTTCGATATTCATTAGGATATATACGAGCATGTTGTGAAAAATAATAAAGTAAGAACTTTTGCTTTTCTTAATTGGACACATGTCTAACAATAAAAAATTATAATAAAAATATTTAATTCCATTTATTGTACGTGACAAGCACATATAGTAACTTATCTTTTAGTGGAACGATATATTTAGGTGTTAAATAATGGAGAGGATAAGAGTATTGTATTATTATAAAAATATAAATTTGGCTTAGATGAGTTAAGCATAAAATGTATATTATTATAATTTATAACGACTTATTTGGATTAGTTAATAAAACTAAAATATATTAATTTATTTTCTTGTTAGTAGTTATAATACCGTTAGGTATTATACCTGATATTACTGTAAGTAGCTTGCACTAGTTGCACTACAAAACCATACCTTTAAGTTTGATTTTCAAACAACTTTTTGACATTCATCCAATAAACTTTAAAACTAATATTTAATAATATTGTAGGTATACATCTGTTATCGAATACATATCTGAACCTCTGAACAATTATTATTTATTTCCTAACACAATGTGTGTTAACAATTATAATATATTCAAAAATTATAATCAGTAAAACAGAAAAATATTTTAAAAACTTAGTACAACAGTTTAAATAAATGAATATAATTCTAGTTACTCATATTATGTAACTATTTGAAAGTACACTTTTTCTGTATGTCATTTTTAGACTTTGAGTGAAAAAATAAATGTATTGATTTTACAACGATGTATTTTGTTTTGTGTATGTATGAAAAAATTCTTCGATTTTAAAATGTATTAAAATAACGGGGGAAAAAAAACAAAAATATTGATTTTTTTCATACACCCAACTTAAAAACGAATAATCTTATAAATACTTGAAATATTCATCAAATTTTTGTAGAGTGATGACTCTTTTTGAAGCTACTTCTAGACTTTTTTTTAGTGTTTAAAGATAAAATTTTAGCAAAATCACAAACATTTATATATTGTTTTGCAGTTGTGTATAATACATAGAATTTTAGTAGCTAAAGCTTGAAAATTTATAACAAACTTTATAAAATTTAAAGAAATTTAAAAATATAATTTGATGATTTTATAAATATTTTATTGACCAAGATTACATATTTAAACTATAATTATTTTGTTATGCAATATGTTCCAAAATATATAACTTTTATTTATATTTTGTACACACAATCATACTTTTAAATGCAATTTTTTGATAAAAATTAATTTAACCAACTATAAGTACTACTAATAGTAAAATAGATCACTTTACCAAAATAGCAATATCAAAAAACATAATTTTTGGCAATATAATTCTTAGTGATATTTAGGCTGATAGACCATCTCCACTCAGAATCGCTTTTTATAGAAATATAATTATATATCATTCAACTCAACGTTAATACATCCATCACAGTGACCTGCTTAATTTACCATACAACAGAGTGTGGTACCCACTTGCCCACATTTTTTCCATTGAAACATTTTGATTTATTTTTTTAAGATTTAAATTTATTATTTTATCTATCATTGTTCATCAATATTCATAATAACCACAGTTTAACTATGCTATTTTATTTTTAAAACACTATATGTCTTATAATTATCTATTTAAAATTCGTGAATTTCTTATTTATATTTAGTAAATGTTTGGGATTACTGTCGACTTGTACAATATACAATTCGCCATAGATATTCAAATGTTATATAACAAAAGAAACAACAGCAAACTAACTGATATTATAATAGTTTAGTTCGTATATTATAATATATAGATACGAATTATATTATGAATTTAATGATAATTGGTACTTAATACTCATTGGTGGCTATTGTTAATGATAATTATTGTATTATATAAAATCCATCGTTCTCTGATTAGCACGTATCAGCATTTTAAAGGTATTAAAAGATTAATTTATTTTACTGTCAGAATAATACTATTGATGAAAATTATTGTTATTATACATTTAAATAATTTCGTAACGATGCTGAACATATATATTTTTGATAAAATAACAAAAGTGTGTTTAATGTATTAGGTGCATCAATGTTCTTGTAGATATTCGTATCAACTACATTAATGATATTTTTTTTCTTTTAGTCCAAAATATATTTCTGTTCGTGATACAAAAACTATACATTCTTACAAATTTGAGTTAATTAACACTGCATTATTATATATACATGCAAGACATGTACACAATATTTTTATTTTTAATCTCCAACACACGAGTGGAGACGGTATTATCTTTACGTTATTTTGTTTTATTAGTACCTATTAACATTATTAAATATACTAAAGATCTTTTAATTATTTGTTAACATAGTAGTATAGTATATTATCATGATAATTATATACCTAGTGCATATAATATTTAAGCACTGAAAATATGACTAAACATGTTTGATACATTAAAACAACTTACTTGAATTTATTATTATCCAGTCTGCTCAGCTGTAT